>PVJO010003682.1:75154-119912 GCA_004026905.1 Hystrix cristata | reverse complement strand
ACAACTGATGAATGGCTAAAAAAGATGTGGTTTTTCTACACAATGGGGTACTACACCGCCATAAAAAAGGATAAACTGGAGTCATTTGTATGTAAATGGATGTTCCTTGAGAACATACTATTAAGTGAAATAAATCAGACACTTATTAGTACACGTCAAATTGTTTCTCTGATATGAGAAACCATAAGTGTAAATAAGGACAAAGGGGTAGAATAGATATTTTGTTTAAAAAAAAAAGAGAGATAGTATTCAAAAGAGAAAACTAGATAGGGAAAAGGGGGATAAAGAAGAAGGTTAAAAGAAAAGTAAGATGAAAGGGGAAAAAATGGTAAAGTGTAGCTACACTTGTTGCAAATAGAGAGGGGTGGGTTAATGGAAGGGAGGGGAGGGGAAGGGGGAAGGAGGGGAAAACCAAGATGTATCATGTACAGGTACAAAATAACCATGTTGATTATGATCATTATGTATGCAATGTACCAATACATGTTCTTGGTAAAAAATAATAAAAAAATTAAAAAAAAATAAATGTGGATATGTGTGTAGCACTGTAATAGGATATATTTAACCCTTTTGAAAAGATACGTATAAAGGGATAGCTGGATTAAGTGAAATTTTTGCTTTTAGTTTTTTAAGAAATCTCTGCCTTGATTTCCATAGTGGTTGTGTTAGTATAAATTCCCACCAACAATGTAGAAAGCTTTCTTTTCCCCTGCAGCCTCACCAGCATTTGTTATTATTTGATTTTTTGATGATAGATATAAATTCTGGAGTAAGATGGAATCTCATTGTTTTAATTTGCATTTCTTTAATGGCTAGATATGTTGAACATTTTTCACATATTTCCTGGCCATTTGTACTTTTTCTGAGAAGTGTCTGTTATTTCAGTTGCCCATTTTTTGATTAGGTGTTTACATTTTAAGGGGTATAGTCTTTTTGAGTTCTTTATATATTCTAAATTTTAGTCCTTAGTCTGAGGAATAGCTATCAAAAATATTTTCCTATTCCTCACTCTGTTGGTTGCTTCCTTTGCTGTGCAGAAACATTTTACATTTGATATAATCCCATTTGTTGATTCTTGATGTTATGTTTTGTGCAATTGAAGCTCTATTCAGAAATTCCTTGCCCAAGGCTAAGTCTTCAAGAGTTTCACCTATTATATCTTCCAGCATATTGTTTCTATTTTACTATTTAGAGTTTTGATCTGTTTTGATTTTAGTTTAGTACATGATGAGGGATATGGTCGAGAATCAATCTTTTGCATGTATGTAGTCAGTTTTCCCAACACCATTTATTAAACCGGCTGTCTTTCCTTCAGTGTATACTTTGGCACTTTTGTTAAAGATCAAATGGCTGAATGTACTTGGGGCTGTTTCTTCTTCCTCTATTCTGTTCCACTGATCCATGTGACTGGTTTTGTGTCAGTACCATGCTGATTTTTTCACTGTGGCTTTGTAATATAACTTGAAATCTGGGATGGTGATGCCTCCTGCTTTGTTGTTGTTACCCAAGCTTGCTTTTGCTATTCTGGGTCTCTTCTGGTTCCATATGAATTTTAGGATTGTTTCTTCTAGTTCTGTGAAGAAAGCTGTGATATTGCGACTGGAAATGTTTTCAATCTGTACATTAGTTTTGGAAGTGTGGCCATTTTGACTATATTTGTTCTGACTATCCAGGAAGAGAGGTTATCTTTCCCTTTTCTGACGTCCTCTTTGATCTTCTTTTTCAGAGTACTGTAGCTCTCCTCACAGAAGTCTTTCACTTCCTTGGTTAGGTTAATTCCTAACTATTGAATTTTTCTTGACATTACTGTGAATGGTATTGTTATCCTAATTTCTTTCTCAATGAGTTTATTATTGGTGTAGAAGAATGTTATTCATTTTGGTGTTTTGATTTTGTGTACTGCTACATTGCTGAATTTGGTTCGATTAATGCTAGGAGTCTTTGGTGGAATTTTCTGGTACTTCTATGCAGAATATTGTATCATCTACAAATAATGATAATTTGATTTCTCTCTTTCCTATATGTATCCCTTTTATTTCCTTCTCTTGCCCAATTGCTCAGGGTAATGTTTTGAGTACAATGTTGACCAAAACTGTTGATAGTGGACATCCTTGTCTTATTCCTGACTTCGAAGGGAAAGCTTTTGGTTTTTCTCCATTTAATATGATGTTGGCAATACATTTGTCATAAATAGCTTTAACCAAATTGAGATAAGGTCTTTCTATACCTATGTTCTTCAGAGTATTTATCATGAAAGGATGTTGGATTTTGTCAAAGGCTTTTCTGGTGTCCATTGAAATGATCATGGGTTTTTGTCCATACTTCTGTTTATGTGGTATAGTATACTTATTGATTTGCCTATGTTGAACCATTTTTGCTTCCCTGGAATGAAACTTCCTTGGTCATGATGTATGATTGATCATTTTGATGATACATTGCATTCATTTTGCCGGAATCATGGTGAAGATTTTTGAAACTCTGTTCATTAGAGATTGGCCTGTAGTATTTTTTGGTGGTGGTGGTGGTTTTCTTTTCTTCTTTTTTTTTCCTTTCTCTCTTTCTTCTCTTTTCTTTTGTTTTTTATTTTTGTTTTTCTTTTCTTCAGTTTGGATCTGTGTCTGGGTAATGTTAGCATCCAGAATGCCTTTGGAAATAATCCTTTCCTGTCAATTTCATCAAAGATTTTGCAGAGTATTTGCATTATATTTTCCCCGAAGTTCTTGTGAATTCAGCAGTGAATCCATTGGGTCCTGAGCTTTTCTTAGTTGGTGTTTCTTTTTTTTTATTGCTGATTTAATTTCATTGCCTGTTATTGGATTATTCAGAGTTTTTAAAGTCTTCTTGGCTCAGTTGATGATTTATATGTGTCTAGGAATCTACTCATTTCTTCTGGATTCTCCAATTTATTAGAGTACAGGTTCTCGAAGTAGTTATTAATAATCTTCTGAACGTTGGAAATGTCCATTACCCTTTCAGTGTTTTCATTTCTAATTGCATGGATTTGGGTCTGTTCTTTTCTTTTTCAGTTAGTTTGGCTAAAGGTTTCTCTATTTTGTTTATTCTTTTAAAGAACCAGTCTTGGATTCATTGATTCTTTTTATTGTTTTTTTGTTTTGTTTTGTTTTTAGTCTCAAGTTCATTAATTTCTGTTCTGATTTTTACAATTTTAATCCTTGTACTAGCATTGGATTTAGATTGTTCTTATTTTTCTTGGATCTTGGGGAGCACCACTAGGTTATTAACTTGGGTTAGCTCTGTTTTTCTGGTGTGAGTATTAACACCTATAAACTTCCCTCTTAGGACTGCTTTCATTATATTCCTTAAGTACTAATATGTCTTAGTGGCATTATCATTTGATTCTAGGAACTGTCTAAATAGTTACCTGAATTCTACTGTAACCCATTGATTATTCTGGAGAGTATTGTTTAATTTTCATATGTTTGCATAATTTCTGTGGTTTCTTTTGCCATTTCTTTCTAGTTTCATTACACTATGATCTGATAATACAGATGGAATAAGTTCAGTTCTTTTGGATTTTGCATACTATTGGCTAGTATGTGGTCTATTTTGGAGAAAGTTCCTTGTGCTGTTAAGAAGGCTGTGTATTCTGTTGTTCTTAGGTGGAATGTTCTATACATATCTGTTAAGTCTACCAAGTCCACTTGTTCAAAGATTTGGTTCAACTGTGGTATTTCTTCATGGGCTTTTTTTGTCCAGTTGATCTGTGTAATTGTGACAGTGGGGTACTGAGGTTCCACAGTATAATTGTGTTTGATATTTATGTGACCTTTTATGTCCAGTAGTGTTTATTTTATAAAGTTGGGTGTGCCAGTGTTCAGTAGATATATGTTTATAATTGTTTTCTCTTCTGGTTGAACTGTTCCATTAGCCAATATGTAATAACCTTCTTTACCGTTTCTGATCCTCTTTAGCTTGAAATTTGCTTTGTCTGAAAATAGTAAAGCTACTCTTGCTTGTTTTTAATTTCCCATTGTGTGCAGCATTGTTTTCCATTAATTGTATTTTACCCTGTGAATTTATTTTTGGATTTAATGTGTTTATTGTATACATCATATTGTTGGACTTTGTTTCTTGATCTATTCTGTCAGTCTGTGTCTTTTGATCAGAGAACTGGGAGCATTCACATTGAGAATTATTACTGAAATGTATTGACTTATGTGTATCATTACATTATTTTCCTGTTGCCTACTCCCTTTTCTTCTCCCTTCTACTTAACTGCTCCCCCAACCTGGAATATTTATTCTATTAGACATTTTGATACTGTCAGTTCATTGTCTCTTCCTAGGACAACCTTGAAAATTTTGGAGGGTGCTACTTTGGTGGTCATATATTTCTTGAAGTGCTCTTTATCATGGAAATACCTTATTTCACCAACAAATTTGAAAGATAGTATCTTATTTTTAAGGTATTTCTTAATAATTGGTCTTTTACAGTAACCTTATCTTCTAGTTCTTGTACTCTTGTCTTCACTTTGGTTGCTTCTGCTGCCAATATTTACAATTAGAATTTTATTTGGTACCATTTCATGGACTGTAAATTTTGCTAAACTGGTCATTCATTTTTTGTATTATTTTTGTTTACCTCATTTAGCTTTTTATTAGGTCTTTTATAAACTTGCTAATTTTTTATTAAGTCTTTTATCTGTTTAATTATGTCTCGTTAAGCTTGCTAAACATCTTATTGATCTCCTTTTAAAATCTCTGCTCTTACTCTTTCAACTAAGTCAGCTATGTGACTTTTGATTTCCTTCCCCTCAATGCATCATGGATCAACTTTAGAGGAGTTGGGAGTTTTGGGAGGCATTTCATTGGCTTGTCTTCTCATCTTTCTATTGTTTGTTTTTTATTTTTTTGTTTTGTTTGGTTTGGTTTGGTTTTTGTACTGAGTGTTCACAGATTGATTATAGTGAAAGAGTTCATTGTTAGTATGGAGACCTCTTTAATTAGTGTCTGCTTTTCAGTGATGCATTCTGGGCATGGCTTACTATAGGCCTTTGCTTCTGTCCCAAGATCCAACCTCCATTTATTTGGGAGGGGAGGCTACATTGTAATTGGCCCAGAACCTAGTTCTTGGAATGGGCCGCAGTATTGCTAATGATACAAAGGCAATCCAGATATTTGTATATAGAGAAAACCAATTAATAGCACCAGCTATGCCACATTGGTAATAGCAATACAGTCAGCCACAGTACTGTAACAGCATCAAAGACAAAGTGGATATTGGCACACCCTAACAAACAGGAATGTACCACCCTTAATCATAGAAAAGAGAGCTATAGTTATAGTATAAACTCTAAGACAAACCAAATATTGCCATGCAGTAAATATCTACTCAATGCAGCAATTATACCTCTAATAAAAATAGAACAGTGTTCAGCAATACTAGCATACAATTAACTATCTAAAGATTCATAAAGCTTAATGGCTATACTTGTAAGGATGAAGGAGATGTGGAACCAGAGAATGAAAAAGATAGAGTTTGAAACATAAATTGATGTGGATGAGAAGGAGGATAGAAAAGTGAGTTGAAGAATCTTGTTGAGAAGTAAAAGAAATTCCATAGTATTAGATAAGAGTAACAGAAAGAACAGACATGTAAAAGACGAAAAAAGAAAAGACAGAGAACAAAATAAAGAAAAAAGAAAATTATGAAGAGAAAAAGAATTAAAAGGAGAAAAGAAAACAACAACAACAACAACAACAACAACAACAACAAAACAACAAAGGATAAAAAACCCCAAGCAACAAAAATCACTGAAGAAAAATGAAATAAAAGAAAAATAGTGATTCAAAAAAGTCATTTTTGAGTGTGTGGCTTCTTTGCAGACCTACAGCTGTGTAATCCAACATGTCATGATTTTCTCCACCTGTTCTTTATGGTCTGAGGGTTTGTGAGTTGTTCCCCTTAGTCCAGAGGCCTGTCTGTACACCACTGTCTCTAGCAACTGTCCAAGCTGAGGTATATTCTTCTCACTTTGCTTAATGGGGAAAACAATTGAACAGCTGGTCTTTGCTGGATGTAGGTAGCAGGCCAGGGGACCGCGTGGATTGCTGGACTTAATTGAGCATTTGTATATCCTGCTGCCTCTGAAAGCCACACTTGCCAGTCCTGGTTTCTTACCACACAGTGCAGGGCCCAAGTCCTTCCTGCCCTGAACTTACACTTCCTAGAGGCCCTGTGTCCAGCCTGCACCCTCTCCACAGCTGGCTCTTGTGGCTGTCTCTCATGCAGTCACTGTGGGACATTAACTGGAAACAACCCCTTCCTAGAATGCAGCCTGATTAAACACTCTGGCATTATGGTGGATACTGCATTGGTTTTCTCCTCCACTGTAGCTTGCTGTAGAGGAGGAGTCACTTTCAGAGAAAATTCCCAAGCTGTTTGTGTAGTTTATAATAGCTGTGAGCTTTTCTCCGGGCTAGTGCTGCTGGACCACTCCTTTTTTTCTCTCTCTGGAGCGGGCCAGCAGCTGATTGTCTGAGGCTTATCTTCTCTAGCAAGGCATTGGCCTCATCCACAATCTGGTCAGTCAATTGGCCAGTGCTTCTGCTGCCCCATGCCAAGGGTACCCCAAACAGAGTGAGCTTGGGGTTGGCAAGTGGCTGTTGCCAGGGTGCAGAGTCCGTGGGCATGGAGTTGGCTGGGAGAGAGCATTATGCCAGGCGTTCCATCCATGGTGTACAGGGGCAGGTGCCCATTTGAAGTATTCAGTTGTTTTCTTGATTTTATTTTCTGGTAGAATTACAATTGACTTTTGAGTGTTGGTCTTGTATCTGCTAAACTCATTTATTTAGTGTACTATATTGTAAGTATGTGTGTACGTGTGTGTGTATGCATTTCTCAGTATTCCTAAAATGCAGGATTATGTCATCTGTAAAATGTTAAATTTTTATTTCTTCAGATCTGAATTCCTTTAATTTTACTCCTATCTTACTCTCTTCTCCTTCTCTCCTGCTCCCCTCTTTTCCTCTTTCTCCCCCTCTTTCTTTTTTGGTGTGGGTTTTTTTTTTTTTTTCCTTAAAGTGCTGGTTTGAGTCACCAGTGCAATGTTGGCTAGAAGTGTAGAGAGCAGACCAGGTCACCCGTATATTGTTTATAATCTTCTGGGGAGGGTTGAGTCTTTTACTGTAGAGTGTGCTGTTACATATAAGTTTTTTTGTATTATCATTAGGGAAGATCCCAACTGTTCCTTGGTTGTAGTAGGATTTTATTACGAAAGTACGTTAAATCTTCTTACAAGCTTATTCTGCATCTATGGAGATAATCATGTGGATTTTCCTCTTTATTTCATTAATATAGATGGTTTATTATAATACTTGACTTAAGATATTCAATGAACCTTTCATTCCTGATATAAATTCCATTTGGTTATGGTGAATAATCCTCATTATATATTGCTGAATTTATAAATTCCACTTGGTTATGGTGAATAATCCTTATTACATATTGCTGAATTTAGTTTGCCAGTGTTTTGTTAAAGATTTTTGAGTGTGTATTCATGGTAATTACTGATTGAACAATAGTATTCTTGCAAGAGACTTTTTATAAGGTTTTGGTGCCAGGGTAATACTGGTCTCCTATAATGACTTCTACAGTATTTACTGCTATAATGTTTTCTAGATGAACTTGTAAAGGAATAGTGTTATTTCTTCTATAAATATTTGGTGTACTTCACCAGTGAAACCATTTGTGGTTATAATTTTGTATATGAGAATATTTTAAATTACTGATTAAATTTCTTCACTTGTTATTAATCCGTTCTGATCCCATTTTTCTTTCTCCTGGGTGAATTATGGAAAAGTGCAGCTTTCTAGGAATTATCCACATGCTCTAACTTGTCTAATTCCACTTGTTGGAATGAAGTTAAGCTAACATTCATTTTCTTACAATTTTTTAATTACCATGGAAAAGGTAATGGTTCCAAATTTTTATTACTATTTTGGTATTTTGTTACTTTTGTTTTATTTTCTTAGTTATTCTTGGTAAAATTTCACCTTTTTAAAAGAATAAATTGTTGGTTTAATTGATTTTTCTTATTGTATTTCTATTTTCTATCACATTGACCTTAATTATTTATTAGTTTTCATTGCTTTAGGTTTAGTTTGTCCTTCCTTTTATAATTTATTAAGGTAGAAGCTCAGGTCATTCTTTTTTTAGGTTATTCATTTCTGACCTTTTTGTTATATAAGTATTTAAAGTTGAGCTGTTAATTGCATTTCATAAATTTTTGCACATTGTACTTTCATAATTTCAATTATTGAAACTGTTTTATCATTTCTCTTTTGAACCATGGGTTGTACAAAGTGTATTTTTTAATGTTCAAATACTGGGGTTGTCTTAGATTTGCTTGTGTTGTTGATTTCCAGTTTAATTTTGAGTGGTCAGAGAACATACCCTCTATAGTTTCAATGCTTTCAGTTAATTAAGAATTGTTTTATGACCCAGAGCTTGATCTACTCTGGATAATGCTGAATATTTGCTTAAAAAATACATGCATTTTCATGACTTTGGTTTAAGTGTTTTGTTGATGTTGGTTCAGGCAAAGTGTCTGACAGGGTAGTTCAAGTCCTCTGTGTCTTTACTGGTTTGCTTTCTAAAGGACTTTTTAGAAATCAACTTTTGAGCATTTACATTTTCAAATATTAATGTCTAATTCTCTTTCAATTCTATCATTTTTTCTTCACATATTTTGTGACTTTCCTATCAGGTGTATAAGCATTAATAATTTTTATGTATTTCTGATGTATTAATATTTTCATCCTCATGAAATGTTTCTCTTTGACACCAGTAATAATTCTTGTCTTAAATTTTATTTTGTGTAATTATTTATGACCATCAGCTCTTTAATGATTACTGTTTGCATGATATACACTTTATTTTCCATCAACTTAGTTTCAACCTATTTATGGCCTTGAATCTAATGTGTTCCTCCTATAGACAGCACTTGGTGGGATTTGCTTTATAAGTTGGCCTAACAACCTTTACTATTTGAACGAGGTTGTGTAAATCATTCATACTTAATGTAGTTATTATTGTGCTTGGTTTAACTTGTATTTTAAGATGCCTTTATCCTTTACCCTATAGTTCACTCCCTTGTCCCTCCTTTAATGTCTTCATTAAGTTAATCTTTTATACCTGTCATTTCAAATTTCTTGATTTTTTTACCATATAATCTTAATTTTTTAGCATTAATTGTTCTCAGAATCCCATTATGCCTTAACATAGTCCTGTCTATCTAAATTGTAGCAACATGTTAAATATCTATTCTATTTTCTTTTTAAACATCTGATATTCAAAATGCTCCAAAATTCACAACTTTTTAGAGCACTGACGTGATACCACACATGAAAACTTTTACACTATGGAACTGTTTTCATGGGCCAAATTACTAAAACAACTGTACATAATTAACTTCAGTATGTGTATGAAACATGAGTTTCCTTGAGACATGGGCCCTCTCCCCAAGATATCTCCATATCTCTGTCCACCTACTTATACAAAGATATGGAAATATCTATCCATATATCCACATATATTCGTTTTATTTTCCATCAGTTTAGTCTTAAAATAGAGGTAGAACCAAGCACAATAATAACTACATTAAGCCCAAATGATTTACATAACTTCATTCAAATAGTAAAGGTCGGGGTGGGGATTTAGCCTAGCAAGCTCAAAGTCCTGAGTTCGATCCCCAGCATGCCCCATTCCCTAAAAGTAAAGGCTGTTAAACCAAGTTTAAAAGCAAATCCCACCAAATGCCATCTACAGGAGGAGCACATTAAATTCAAGGCCATAAATAGGCTGAAACTAAATTGATGGAAAATAAAATGGATATATATGGAGATATCTATCCATATATATGGATATATTTATATCCATGCATATTTTTTTCTGAAATCTAAGATAATCTGAAATCTAAAACATATCTGGTTCCAAGCATTTCAGATAAGGAATAATTAACTTGTGTTGCCATGCTTTATTACATGTTATGAGATGTAGTTTTTCCCATCTTCAATTTTGTCTTTTAAAATTTAAGAGAAAATGATAAAAATTTATATTTACAGTCTTATATTTACCAAGGGATTTAACATTTCCACTATTCTTTATTTCTTCTTTTGTATTTGAGCTACCCTCTGGTCCCATATTCTGAGCTTAGATTTTCTTTTATGATTTTGTTATGTCTAATAAGAATAGATTTTTTCCAGTCTTTGTTTGCCTGGGACTTTTTAAATTTCATATTAATATTTGAAAGATTGGCTGGCCATATAATAGTTGTTAACATTTAAAAAAAATTTATTGGTATATGTTTGTGGAACATAGGAATTACATTCCTTGCAGGGATTTGGCACATGTATATAACACATCCTAATTCTTTTTTCATCTCCTTCCCCTTCCCTCATTCCTCTCCTCACCACTCTGTCCATCTCTTAGTTCCTTTCACTTTTGCAAAATATGTACCTCCCTAGTTCCTGCCTATCTTTTATTTTTCTCTCTAATTATTTATGCATTGGGTTTCTCATACAAGAAAAAAACATGTCTAATTTGTTTTACTTAACATTATGGTCTTGTTCACTCATTTTCCTACAAATGACACAGGGTTATCTTTCTTTATGGCATAGTATTCCACTGTGCATAAATGCCACATTTTCTTTATCTATTCGTATGCTGAGGGGCATATACATTGCTTCCAAGATTTATCCATTATAACCCTTGTTGGATCTTTGAATGTGTGATTCCAGTGCTTCCTGCGGTGCACTGTTCTGGATAAGAAGTCAGCTGTTTACCGTGTTGCTGTTCCTCTGTATGTGATGAGTTGCTTTTCTTTTGTTATTTTCAAGATTTTTTTTATCTCTGTCTTTAATTAGGTTAATCATAGTGTGTTTAGGTGTAACACTTCTTTGTTTTGCTAAGCTTCCTAAGTTTTAGATGAATAATTTTCATCAAATGTATGCGGTATGTGGCCACTATTTTGTCAGTGTTTGTTTTGCTTTTCTTCTTTGCTCCTTTTGGGACTCCCATTACACATGTTAGTGGGTATGCTTCATGTCTCATAGTTTTCTAAGGCTCTGTTTATTTTTCTTACAACTTTTTTCTTTTTTTTTACACTGAAAAATTTTTACTGATATCCCATTGAATTCATTCTTTTTTTGTTTTCCCAGACTGGGGTCAAACTTGTGATCCTCCTGCCTCAGCCTCCAAGAGTGCTAGTATTACAGACTTTGCATTTTAAAAATAATTTCTTTTTATAGACATTCTCTATTTGTCATACTTCTAATTCTTTAAGCATGATTCTTATTGTTTTTGAATAAAAATGTTCATATTTAGAATCCAAGATCTAGAGAAAGAGATAGTTTGTATTGATAGATTCTTCTTATTAAATATAGGTTATACTTCTTTTCTTTGCATGTATCTTAGTTGCTTGTTGAATATGAACATGTTAGATGTTATATTGTAACTGTGTTCTGGTATATCTCTTCCCCTGAGAGTCTTTTCTTATTTTTCTTTACCTGTATACTGTTAAACATTAAGCTTGCCCTGCCTCGATTTGGGAAATCTCTCTCCCCATTGTGAGAAGCTGCTGATGTTTCTGCTCAGTTTTAATTTTACTCTTCTAATTTCTCAGTTTGGATTCATAAGGATTGGGCTGTATCTTCACAGATTGAGATTTTTAAGAGGATGTGCTCAAACGCTTCTCTGTTTTTCATTCTTTGCTAATGGATCTGTATGTGGGCTAGAGAACAGATTAATAATTTAGACTGATTTCAACTTTTCCTTGCTTTAATTTTCTGGTAGCCTGTCTCATGTCTCCTGTGGGCATAGACTCAGGCTCCATCAGCCATAATGGCTTGAGTCCATTCTAGCTGTTAACACCTGCAATTCCTTTTTGGATCCATGTTTTTTTTTTTCCTAAATGGAACAAAAAATAACCTTAGACTTGTGAATCTACTGGCCTTCACTTTTAGTTTCTATAAAGATCGTAACATTAATTGGCACCGCCTAAATCTAATGACTGCCTTTCTCTCTCCCTTCAGCAGTAGAAATGAGCTGGCTGATTTTCATGGCCCACTTCAATCTGGTTGACCCATCACATTTAGGTAAACAGGACTAAAACTAGAACATCACAGACTATTATTATTATTATTGATGTGTTTCTCCTAAAATAAGACCTACCTGGGAGTATTTTGCTTTCAAATGCTTCCTACTTACCGAGTAGCTACCTATCATATCTCTTTTCCCCCTTTTCCACCATCTTTAAATTAATCCTATTCTTTTAGTTAAAAAAAAAAAATGAGACCTACCTGGAAAATAACTAGCCTTGAAAACTAGTGATCAAAAATGCCAGCAGCAATCAGCCTATCCTTACCTTACCTGCCTTACAGAGTAGCAACCTGGAAGAGAATAGTGGTAGATAAATACTTCTTAAATTTTGGTCAACTTATAGAGTTCCAAAGTCGTGTTTTGGACAGGTTTGTGCAATTTCATAGTTGCTTATTGGAGAAGAAATTCTGACTCTCTTTTCTGACTCAAGCTATTTTCTGACTCTAGCTTGCTGGATTTTTATTCATTTTTGTTTTCTCTGTGCCACTGATTTATAGTGGACTCTTACATTTTATTGACTTAAACTACAGGCATAAGAAAATGAGTGTTACCTCATGCAACTCAGAGATTCCCAAATGTAAGTTTTTTTAAGAGTCTACAAAAGACATAGTCTGGAGATAATTGGTCTTCACTCAGCATGATTAACTAACAAAACTAATGGTCCCTAGAGATAAAGAGGAACAAGTTGTATATACATGTCAATTTTTGATAGTTTTTAGACACATGTTTAGACTTTGTGTTTCTTAAGACAGACTCTACCTGTTACCCAAAGTAGGTGAATTATGGCTAATGATTTAGGTAATGTTTCTGTTTAGAGTTCTTAGAGTTCAGCCCCCAGTGCTAGTTGGTAGATGGAGATGGATTACTAATTCAAAATGTTTATAGCATTCCACAAATCTATTATTTCATACCAGGAACTTATGCCCAGCCTGGCCATTTTAATATACTTCTGTTATGTCTCTAAACAAGAAAGAATGTTGAAATAAGTAATTGCTACCATAAAAGGTCAAATGGAAGAAATAAAATAGTTGCATTTAGTTCTAACTTATTCATACTACCAGTTTAAATGTTATAGCACTTTATCCAAAATAAAATTTATGAAGCTTTGCAAGAAGGCATGGGACAGAAACTGGGTTATTCAAAAATTTCTGAAGCTGTCACTAAATGGTTGTCCTCATCAAATTTCCAAGCACACAAAGAGAACATAAGTCCAACCATGTCAGCGGTTCATTTACATCATCCTTTGGTATGACTGCACTTTCTTTCCAAACTCTTCAGACCTCTAATATTAGGTTGACTCTGAATACTTTCTCTTTTATTTAAACACATCCATCACCACATGCATACACACACACACACACACACACACACACACACACACACACTTTCACTTATTGCAGCATTCATTTCTTTTCTTAGAATAAATACACAGGCAAGATTTCTTCATATTCAAGTCTCAGCCTGGCATAAGCAACTGGTAGAGCGGGCTGAGAACATGCATCAGGAGTGAGCCTGACACCTTGGAATACCACTGGGATAGTGACAGTTTTGCTCTCACGAGGCTTCCTAAGACAGGTATTGGAAAAATAATCATTCATTTTGTGGCTGTTCATCAAGCATTCAGGTGAAGCGCTTCATGGTCCAGCCAATCTGACAATGAGATCAAATGCAGTAAGATTATCTAGCTTCATGATCAAAACAAGGTGGCAGTCAGTGTGAATGGTGTAAGAGTGTCTCATCCATCAGCGAAGATAACGTGGGCTAAGAAATCACATAAACTGAAACAAGGCAGAGAAAATGCCTTACATCCAATAGAGTATGAAACTTACTATTTTGTAATGTTGATGGTCTGTTAGGATCTTAGTGAAGATAAGAGAACGTTTGGTGTCAGCTTAAAGTAGATTTAAGGCCCCAAAGAAATAGATGCTGCTCTTCACCCCGATGCCATCATTGGGGCTCTGCATGGCACTGTGTATTGAGGCCTTCCCTGAAGCTCTGTGCTTCTTGCCTTTTGGTTTCTGTGTTATCTTCGCTATAATTTCCATCATGCGTAACATAACTTTTCATGTTAATAAACTCTTCTAGCAATGAGCACCTTTAAGACAGGGACTGTGTTTCATTAGTCTTTGAACTACAGTGACTACAGTGACTCTTGTAGTATCTGAAAGCCAGGAGATCCTCAGATGTTTATTGACTTAATGGAGGAACAAAGGGAAGATGAAAAGAAGTGAAAACATACATTCATCCGTGGTTCCAGGTAATGATCACTCTGGAGTGAAAGGGATGATAAATCGCACTTTTGGGGTATATGATGAGTGAATCTCAGTACAACCCTGTTTTGGGAACTGATTTTATGATTTCAGAGTTTATTGGCTTGCCTTGCTCAGCTGCATGAAAACAAAGATTTTGAGAAACCTTGAGAGCAAAAATTTTGAAAATGGAAACAGTACCAAAAATGCAGGTAGAAAAGTTATGGAAGAAATGTTGACCTGTGAACAGATTTTAATCTAGAGATTTATTGTAAATTCAATTCTGATGTAAGCAAAGATGTCTTATTTCAGCAAAGAGTCTTCATTTTTGGCCAGTGGTACCATGCAATTGCGCTACATTTTTGGAGGAAGTATTCCGTGAACACTTACTGTGCGCTAGTATTATGTGCTAGGGATACAAACAGGGCACAGCCTGACTCCTGTCCTCACAGGCCTGAAAGCCTAATTAGAGAAGAGACAAGGTTATAAATAAATACAAGCAAAAAAGTATCCTAGTGCTATGTTTGAAATATTTCCAAGGATGGCATTGAGCATTGAGGCACAGCTCCAAGGGAGGGTGTGGTCAGCTGCACAGTGAGTCTGAAGGTCGAGAAAGGTTTGGGGTGAGGGAGATGGGAGGAGGGGCAGAGGAGCCCTGTGAGTACAGACACGATAATGTGAGAGCCCAGAAAGCACGTGCAAGTGGAGAAGGCAGCTGTGGGTTTCACTGCAGTGAGATCTGTACCATCAGGTGCTGTCAGGTGGAAATGGCAGGGTAAGTAGCATATTTGATAGCAACCAAGATAAAGCTCCCTTGCAAATTGAACTTGAAACAAGCTAGATATAAATACAGATCTATTAAGGCAAAGAGCTTCATGTGTCAGTATCTATTAACTGCTTGATGCTGAGATGCATTTGTGCTGAGTGGCAGGAGCTGGTGGGCCTGCCAGTCCCAGTCGGACGTAAGACCAAGAGAGGTTTTCCCAAGGCGAAGTATTTGCTTACAAGTGCACACAACCCCTGTTGTATTACAGTGTGATTATACTTCTGCCTCTTCTAAGAGATAAAATTGTCTGTGATGGAAATCAGAGGGAGAGCACAATGCAAGGCTGGGGGCTGGTTGGCAGCATGCAAGATCAAACTCGCTTTTAACTTATATCAGACAAGGGATTAACATTGGATTTTATGGTATTTTTGAGTGATACTCATATTGTTCTATTAAGAAAAATCTTGGGAAATAATCTGATGCATTTACTTTAGTGACAAGAATGGATGATGAATTATATCTCCATGACTGTCTTTATAAAGGGGAGGGTTTTTAGTTAGACACTGGGGATTAGGCTTTGCCCTGTATTTGTACAATTTTACCACTGCAAATTAATAAAGTGGAATTGATGCTTTTATCTTATTCCATGGAGACCAAGTATATCACATGATTGGGACATAAGACTCTCCACTTATTTTGTCTGTGTTACCTGCAAGCTACCACAATAGAAACATTCTCACTGTGATGAAAATGTACATCTTTAAGTAGAACGGTGTCTGATTCAACACAGCGTTTGTATGTGTGCAGTATCCATCCCTGAGTGGACGAACACATGCATTTCTCTTGCTGTCCGGTTTTGACTTACCCTAACCTCTCCTTACCATCCACACAGGACCTTCCAGCTTTCACTGAGACTTAGCAGCTTCCGGCCTTTGCTTCTGCTGCAGGAATATGATGCAACAATGTAGCTTTTGAGTCCAGTAAAAATTCTAAATGCATCTTCTGTGCTTTGTTTTCCAATACTTCTACAAACTTTTACATTTCCAGAGTTAAGTGAAATCCTGTGGCTCTTGCAGCAATAACAATTACAATGCTTTGTCCTGTTGCCCAGGGTGAAATTTGATTGAAATAGGACCAGGTCTGAATGTCCAATGACCATTTTGCATTTTGGCAAAATTAATAATGTTGCTTTATCCATGAAAATACTTTAGAAGGTTAATTGTGCTGATTGAGTGGAAGTTGACAATATTGTTATTATTGTAATTCACCT
Organism: Hystrix cristata; assembly: GCA_004026905.1. Classification (NCBI taxonomy): domain Eukaryota; kingdom Metazoa; phylum Chordata; class Mammalia; order Rodentia; family Hystricidae; genus Hystrix; species Hystrix cristata. The sequence goes on along the minus strand of PVJO010003682.1, from coordinate 103,507 downwards.
ACTCCAAGCAACACCAGTGTAGAGATAAAAATAGCATTTCAATAACATTTTTGAAAACCATTGTACATTGATCAACCCTTCTTCTCTTTTACCCCAAATAATTCTGGGAGACCCCAGAATCTCTTATGTGACCCACGGATCAGCAAGTATCCTCAACGACCTCAAGAAAACTAGCCATTTTCTCCTCTTAACTTGCTTCTTGCTCTAACAATGCCTGCTAATTTCATATCTTGTCTTGCTGTCTCCACTAAACTATTTAAATGTTCTAGAAATTTTAATATCTTTCATCCAGGTCACATAATCTCAGTTTCTTCCTGCCCTTAGAAGAATGATAAGCATAATTACTCAGCTCATGAGCTACAATAAAAATATTGTTACAGCTTATATTATCACGTTTTCCAGTAAGAGGATCACTAACCGTTACTTGTAAATTTTTCTCTTTTTCAAATTTTGTATAAAATAGAATATGATCTGTAGCCAAATGAAGCAAATATATTCCAGTCATTAGTTTTCACTGTCCATTGAGGAAGTCAGGAAAGGTAGGAGAAATGCTCAAGACTTGTCAAAACTGCATAATTTACCCATCCAGTCAAATCTCCTCTCTGGGTAAAACTAAATGAGCCACTTGTTAATTAGCCCCAGAATCTGTAATGAAGAGATCTGTCTCTTTCTAATGCTTCACTGTGTAGAGAAAGAATTTCTTCAGAATGAACGTTGTTAGCTCATTGTGGTATATGAGCATTTAGTTTTGCATTAGGTTAATGGTTTACTTTTCTAAAACTATTTTGAAACAATTTTCTAAAAATTATTCCCCTGAAATGAATGATTTCTCAGAAAGTATATGTCAGAGGAGATAGTTGGGGTAAATATTTTTGTGTAGCAGGTATTCCGGGTGGGTAAAACTGAGCTGTTAGGAAGAGTTAGCAAGACACCCTGCCATCAGTTGCCTAGTGTGATTTATGTGGAGTTCAAACACTTACAGGGAACATAACTCAAACAATGATGGAGATCCGGCTTGTCTGCAAAGCTGGGGGGTGGAAGAGTCACTGGCAACCAAAATGCCAAAAGAAAGGTGCCTGCTCCTCTATCATGATGGAAGACCAAGTCAGCTCAATGATCAAGATTCTACAACGGGGGACAGGGGTGAGATGGGAGTGGCAGTTCTGTTTATAGCTGGTAAACATAACTTCATTTCGATCACAACAAGTGGCTCTTGCTGGTTCTATCATTTCTATTCCTATCAATAGTTACACATATGGACAATATTTTTAAGTGCAACTAAAAATACAAATGCATATTTACACACTTATTTGTAACACAGATTAAAACCTCAATCCATGTATGAGAGCAGCATAATTACATCCACACATAAGCATTTGCATATGAAAGTCCTTGATTTGCATGGACAATTATGAGTACTTTTTTTTTTTTGGCTGATGCAAATTAAGAAACACCTTTGGAAAATTGGCCTCATAATTTCTAATCATATATCATTGAGTGGTGTATACAGTTTTAGAAAAGGAATCAGCATCATTTTAAGAATATGAAGTCATTTAGGCAGATTTTCTCTGGGAGGAGTGCTTGACAGAATAATATTTCTTCCTAATAATAATGCCTAAAAATTGAGCATTCACTAATCCAAAGCAGAAGGGGATAAAGGACTAACTTGGTGGTTTCTGGATACACATGGAGTTGTATTCTGTACTTCTCTTGAGTATTATGTGTAGAATTTTATAAATGTTTCATCACAAGCAATCAGAGGGCCATTTGTTGATTATCTTTCTACGTCAGAGGATTCAAATCTCTGAAAGAAAAGATAGATAGGAAGTCACTGGTACAGTTGAAAAGGTTAAAGCTCTTGGTTTAGAAGGCAAAGGGCCATGCTAGGTATTCACAGTCATATTCCCCAGGTGTCTGTCTCTTCAAATACATTTCAATGGGAGTTAAATATTTCCTAAGGGAGAATGAAACTCACATTAGGATTTTAGCAGCTGTCAAAAAGCACAACATCTCTCAAAAGCCCAATCATTTAGCATAATCTTTAATGTCAACTTTGTGTCCAAAGTGCTTGGTCTTTCTTGGAGTGTTTCTACCCAGTTCTCAGTTATTTAAATATGTGACATTACTTCTTGTCATGAGCATGATCTGGAGGAGAAAATTTTCAATTCTATCATTTATGTACTTTCAGTAATTACACTTCATTTACTGGGTCATGAGGAATGACATTTTATTTCTAAGTGAATAGAATTATAATGAATTCTCCCCAGATAGTTAAGTTTTAGGCCTCTAAGGCTGAGGTGACACTGCCCTTATAAAATAACTCCATAGTAAGCCTTTGGGCCTCTGTTTGCCTAAGAATGTAGCCGTCTTGAACACATAAAAGGGACACCTCTTAGATGGCAGCTGAGTTCTCTGTTCAAAGGGAGGGTAAAAATCAGTCTTTCAAAGGGCATTGAAAATTATGCCCGGGACATAGAACCATAGTTGAGTGACTTGGGGACCAGCTGGGCTGTAGTGGGCCAAGCTATTTCCCCCTACTTGCTCCAAGTCCCATGTGGATTTGTCTCTGCTAGGAAGGATTCTAGGCTTAATTCCTCTCCATATTTCCTTCTTACATTCACTATATTCAGTCTCTCTCTTTCTGTATATATGCATGTATATGTTTGTATTCCAACTTATTATCATCTACAATAATAATGAAGCTTTTTTCTCACTCTCATAGGAATGGTTTTTGAAATCTGAAGGACTCTTGTGAACACTCTAACAAATACAAGAGCATTTTCTATCTCCACATACCTTATCCTTGAGTGACCTTGTCATAAGGTGAGGATAGTATGATGGTCCCTATCTTGTAGATAAGAAAGCTGTACCTGGGAGGGTTTAAATGATCTGTTCAAGAAAGTAACACCAGTCACCATAAGAAACAGGGCTGAGTCTTACCTTAAGAACTTCTAGTTTGGTGTTCATTCTGGTACAAAAAGGCTATCATCTTCGTTTATTGTGTATCTGATAGCAACTAGCATAAAACATGGATAAAACATGGATTCCAAGTTGGATTCCAAGTTAGTATCTGTAGAAGAGTGAGTGTTTCTTCCTTAGAGATTACAAAATGCGCCCAAAGAAAGTACATTTGTTGGTATCACCTGTTAATCCAAGAATAACATCTTCAAAAATGATGAGAGAAAGAACCATGTCATAGAAAATTAAATTGTCATTTTAAATACAATTAATTCGGTGATTATATTTATATCATGTTACATACAACAGTTTGATACAGATGTGAAAAACTATGGGAGTGTCGTCAGTGTTTATCTCACTAAGCAGTAGCAATACATATTAGCACAAGAGGGCTCAGTGTTTAATCAGTGCGGTGAGTTCACAGCCTGTCTTCTACTCAGACAGCTTCTCCAAAGGACAGTTCAGTTTCCAGATTTTCCTGCAGCCGTGTCTGCTGCTCTAGCACACACTCGCTGGCCTGGTCTGCTCCCTCCCGGGACACTCCCCATCCTTACTCTGTGTTCCACATGTGTATCTATTGTTTCCTGTGTGCCTTTTTGTCCCCACAACCAGCCAGATTATGGGCACCCAGAATGAAGGGAGTTTCCCAGGTTCTTTGTGTCCCTCAAGACCAAATGAGTACTATGTACTATGCAGTTTTCAGATTAATAATTGGATTCAAAATGAACAAGTTTTCTGTTGAATTCATCAGCCTTCTGTCGACACCATGTATCAAAGTTGAGGCACCTAGTTTAGGCGGCAGGAGAGGACACAAAGGGAGCAGCAGTTATGACAAAGTGGATGAAAAGTGACATCCTGAAGAAACAAAATACCTGGAATAGCAGCAGGTGAGGGAGCGCTTCTACGGCATCTTCACGTGGGTACGAATGCAACAGATTGCAGGTTTTTTACAGTACCCATGAAACTTGGCACAGCGTATGACAAAGAACACATTCAAGTTATTATTCATCAGTCTGATTAAGAGAAGATATTTACAGACAGGTAAAGAATATTCCTGCATCCCTCCTCCCTCCCAGTTTACCAGCTGCCTCCCTAGCCTATAGAATTAGTGCTCAGTGAAGATAAAGCTGTGTAAAGTCAAGAAGACAGATGATGCCTTGCAGAATGAATGAGCCACAAGATTAGTAGCTGTTCTTAATTCTTTAAAAGTCCTGGAGAACTTGGCTGCTGTTTTGGAGTTAAGGAAAGCATACTCTTAGTGGTGTGGACAGGAACACTTGAAACAGGTAACAGATTTCGTAACTGGTAATCAGCCTTCCCTCTATACGAAGGCGATGCAAGGGCACAGGCCTGGGACCAGAAGATGAACTCTGTGCTTTCTCTGCACTTTGCTAAAGTTTTGAAATGCATCTAATGGAGCATACATTTTGAAACAAACAAACAAACAAAAAAACAAACAAACAAAAAACAGGGGAAGGTATTTTTAAAGGTGTATAAAAGGGGACACAAAAGATGCAAATTTACCCACTTAGTAAACACGAGGTGATTTTCTCAGGCTGACAGAGTGGCCATCACCTGCCCTGGCTCTCACTGGTCATGCAGGGCCAAACATTAAGGTTTGTGTGGAAGATCATTAGCAGGATCCAGTGCCCTGGTGATCCCACATCATCTCTTCTGCTTTTAGGACAAACTAATGATGACTGTGCATGCAGGATCCTGGGTTTTAGCAGATAAGAATTCAGACTTGATGTTAAAAAATCTCATCATAGAGAATAATTTGACATGAGGATAAATAAATAATACATTTGCTAGTTAGCTAGCAAATAAATGATGACTCCTGAAAACTGTACCTATTAAAATCCTATCTTTTTGTGCAAAATTGGGCCCACCATATAGGCAGAGCAGCTTCCCGTTTCTAACTTTAATATTCCTGCATTGGCACAGGTAGTCCTTTTCATTAGAGCTTTTCAACCAGAAAAGCTAATATCTGAATATATTATTCTACATATTTACTTCAAACTTAACAGGACTGAAGCTCAGCAAAGCTGTTTCCATGCATGGAATACTAACAGGGATAAGCACAGTGGTTCTAGGAAAGAAACAGCAATACTTTGGGGAGTGCCAATGTCCCCTGCATAAAACTCGTGTAAAAGGCAGAGCAAGATTCTTAGACAGTAAGACAGATTGAAAAAATAGCAAAATGTAGACACTTCTCACAACTTTTACCAAATAGTAAGCATGCAATGTTATTTTAAAAAAAGGCACAAATGCAAGTATTGCTAGGATTATTAGTGAAAATGAAAATTAGCTAATAGGTTCTGATACATCAGACTCCAGATTTCCAAAGAATGGCATGCCTTGATATTTCCAAAAAGTAGAATTATAGAATTGTTTTGAATTTTGTAATTTGTTATAAAAATTAATTAATCTTATTAAAATTAAACAAAGACAAAAATTAGCATACATATGAGGTACCGTACAATGTTTCTATACAGGGGAAAATTCATTTTTGGTATTTATGACAAAATGTGAAGTTGCTAATAGGACATCTGAATCCAAATAAAAAGTAATGTTGGTTTTTCTTTGCATGTTAGTGATTTACCATAGAATAGGTTGGGAAATAATGTCGGGAAATGTTTGGAAGACAAAAAATAGTGATTTTTGTTTTATAATTCTCTTGTTACAGATTTGAACTGTGGTTTTCATAGTGTATAGCTATACAAATTTCCAGGTATATAGTCATACTGTGCCATAAAAATCTGTTGGTGAAATCATTTATTTCTGACTTCATCTTTATTTTGATTCTGACATATAGCATCTAATACAGTACTGGCCACACTAAAACACACACACACACACACACACACACACACACACACACACACACACGTACAGGAGAGAAACAGACAAGCCATACTCAGGACCAGATGGAGCTGGGTGCTGCCCCAGCCGCATGGCACCTGCTCACAGAACAGAGCATCCTCCTGACAGCAGACTGGGGAGCTGGGGCTTCACAGTATCATTGGCGTTCAGCAGGCAGCCTAACACGGTGGATACCCAATAATTGGCAAAATAGCAGACCTTCTGTGTGCGTGATTCTCCATAAGAGGCAGACCTGTGAGGTAGCTTGTGCTCCCATATCCCTGTCACCTCATTGTTCTTCCAAGGCTTATGTCGGAATTAAAATTCCAGAGAAGAAATTGGGTCAAATAAGCTCAGGAGTTGAATGTGACAGGAAAGAGGGTCCAACTTCCCCAGCTGAGGAGCGATAAGTGTCCTGAGATGACACCGGCAAAGGAGGGAGAGGCTGACAATTATGCTGAAAGGCTAGAACAGAAGCACAGGCCGTAGCTAGCCTGTGGCACAGATCCAAGACTGGGAGCCATGGCAGAAATGGGGATGATTCGTGGAGCTATCTCAGTCTCCAGCAGGAACGAAAATGGCAGTTTCTATGAAGAAGTTGAAAGTCATAGAATATGATCAAATAAGTCACAGGAAGGAAAAACAGCATGCAGCAGGCAATGCGAGCAGATTAAGTGTGCTTTCACTTTGGGCTGCTATTTAAAGTGCTCTCCTGCTGGGAAGCTGCATGACTCCCTTCTTCCCTTCCTTCAGGTTCCTGCTCATTCATCATTTCCTCAATGTGGTTTTCCTTGACCATTGGGCTCACTGCATAGCAAGCCATTGCCCATCCCTCTGTATATCCTAATTTGTCCTGCTTACCCTACTTTTCTCTATAGCATTTATTGCAACTATGTGTTCACAGTTTTATTTATGATCACTTTTAAGTATAACGTAAGGTGTATGAAGGCAAGAATCTTATCTTGTATATGTTTGTGCTCTTCTACTTCTGCTGTGCCTAGAACAGTGCCCAAGACTCAGTATGCAACTAATGAATAAACAAATGAAGCCATATTCCCCAAGGGAAGTACACTGAGAACTGGAAAATGCAGAATTCTTGATTGAAAACAAATTCATATTTGTTGGATAATCTGGTTCTCTTCACTGGCTTCTATGTGTTATCTATAATATTGAATTGAGTTAGGAGAGGTCAGAAATAGAAATAATGTTGTATTTCCTCAGGGAAGAAATTGGACCAGCCCATCTCTTTGAATTTCTTCTGGTCCATTGTCCTACGACTTCATGATTCCAAGATTTCATGATCTACATGTTGCATTTTCACCCACAGTGACCCCTCTGCTTTCAAATCAAGTGTATATCTCAATTTTACATGAAATCTAGAGGTGATGAACATTTTGATGGCTGCACACACACATTCACACATGCATGTATGTATATATAAAACAAAGAGAGAGTTGTTGACTTTATTAGTCTGCTAGTTATTCTATATTGACAAAATGGCTTACATATCCAATTGAACCGAGGGAAAGATGTTCGAAGTAGTTTTACTAATGTATTTTTTTCTACCTGTTATTTAAAGGAATTGACCAAATGCAGTAGACAATTCCTTGGCTGTTATTTAGAAAAAGCTTTGTGCTCAAATCAATATGATATTTAGCTTTGTAGGTATCGAAGATCTTTCTACTGTTGTCACTAATTGCTTTGGTATTCTGCGAAAGTACAAAGTGTCAGCTATTTATTAATAAATCTGTTTTTCTACTAGGGGTGCATCTTTACTGTTTATCATGTACCAGCAGTAAAAAAAATAAAAAATACCAGAGCTCTGAGGAGAGCGCATAATGAAAGACTGTCAGTATGTGGCATATCTGTTGATTAAAAAGCAGGTAACAGAATGTTCCAGAAGGGCAGCATGCTCACGATTCTTCCAAAGCCCTCGTTGCCAGTGACCATTTTTACATGGATTGGAGGCTGTCAGAAATAATCATTTATTAAATTACTGTGAAACGTGGACATATAAAATTAAGAAGAAACTTCTGATAGATTGTCACAGTCAGCCACTGGACCAAGCTCGCATGGAATTCATGAGATTAACTAAACGAAACACATTCATTTGATTTTCCACAATAACTAAAGGGAGAGAGGTGCTTATGCAAGATAGATCTCTCTTCTCTTCTATTCAGCAGCGAGTGGTGGGGGAGGCAGAACTCTGTCTTCATCTGTCAACAAGGCTCTTCTAGAGGTGCAGACCAATTGCACCGAGCCATTCTGAGCAACAAACTTGATCCCTCAGGTGAGGAAGACTAACGGAGAATGTATTCCTCCACCATAGCAAGCCACCTTATTCCCAAATTTAAAGTTGTATGAGATATCTATGAAGAGCACCGAGAGGGGAGCACTGAGAAAACCTACATAGGCCCCCGGATCCTTTCCATCTGCTTACCCTAGTGTCTGCAGTCATCATCACCATGCCTGTCAATGCCGAGGACGATGGCCCTTTGCATTACTTCTTTTTCCCCTGGTCCTATTTAAGGTTATATTTAGAGTTGCTTAAAGATGAACACTAGAAACAGAACTGTATCAGGTTAAAAAATACCATGTAGCTACTGGAATCTTGGAAGATCTAAACATGCTTGTGAGGCCTCCAGTTACTCTGGAAAGACAACATTTGCTCTCCTCTGTAACAACAAACCAAACAAGAAAAACCACAAAACAAACAAACAACAAACCAAAAGATACCCAGAGCTTTCAGAACACATGAATCAATGCTTAATCCCATGTGCCAAGGAAAGAGGGAGGAATACAAAGTGACTTCTGTTCTTGGTGGGATGCATGTGTATAAATAAATAACTGCACACATGCAACATGCCAATTAAGGAACACAGTATGTTGCTGGAGGTTTATATAGAAATCCCTGATGCTGTGGGTTGGAAGGAAGAGCTCAGTAAAACTATATGGAGAAAGTAATTTCAGATTAAGACTTCTAGGAGTAACGAGAGTTCAGCAGGTAGACCAGGGAGTTTGCAATTTTGCAAAAGGGATACACAGAGAGGAAATACCTTGTAGAGTGCCTATCACTCCTCCTACAGCTACTACCACCCATTCCCATCCCCAGCCTGCTTCATCTATTTTCTATCCATTCATATAGTTCTACACATCTTAAGAATACTTATGTGTATTGTCTTATTTGACCTTTGAGCAACCTTCGGTGTTATGTGGGTGTATGAATAATCTGCCAGGCACTACAGAAGGTTATTTGATTGATGGTTTTTCAATTTTTTCCTAGTAGAGTACATGGCATTATACTACATGCATAAGAAGGAAGACAATTTATTGCCAGCTACAGGTGTTTTAGGGTATTAAGACTTAATTCTGTAGCTGAGAAAAGCTAGGACAGACATTCACCAAATATTTCCTCTTTGTCCTGGCCATAAATGTAGACTTTTTGTCTTGTCTTTGTAAGAATATTATAGGATCAAGTGATGAAATTCTATGCAAAAGAATACCCATTGTTGGGTGGGTGGCACTTCTCAAACTAAATAATACAGATCTTCCTACATGCTTCTCTCTGTGCTTTCTCCATCCAGGGGCTGAACTGGGAGAACTCTGGAAATACAAAGACACACACAGTCAAAAGGTGGAAGGGCCCTGAATCCCCAAATGATTCTATCAAAATCTACCTGTGAAACATCATCATTGAACTGTTATGCATGCATTAAGTCATTATATTTTGGGAGTTATTTTTTAAAGACATCGATCATTCTACCATCATTACTATAGCAGAAGGGGTATAATCTTCCCAAGTTTATAGCTAAAGGAAGAATTATTCATAGAAAAGAAACCTTACTAAGGCAAAACAGCTGATAAATCAGACATCAGATTATGTGTTTCTCAAGCTCTTGCTTCTTACCACTCTCCATAATATCTTCTCCATGCCAAGGACACAGTTCACTTTTTGGTCCATGAAGCAAGGGCAAGCTCCAGCACAAAATTTCTGATGCCCTTTAGTAACCAGTGATGAGGTAAATTTAACCAGCTAATATATATTTGCCTGAAGAATAAAGTCCTATGCTTGTGTTCCCTTCAAAAGCTGGTTAGCATTTACCCTCTTTCTCTGATCCAATGCCATGAAACACTCACTTTTCTGTTTGTATTAGACCTTTGCTACTCAAAGTATGATCTACAAACCAGCAGCACAGGTATTTCTTGACAGTTGTTAGAATTACAGCATCATGGGCCACACTCTGAAGCTACCTAACCAAAATCTGCATCTTAGCAGCAACTCCAGTTGACGCTTAAGAATGTTAAATTTTGAGGGGTGCTAGTCAACCGCATTGATAGACACTGAGATTTGCTTTCCTGAACTACGGCACCCCAGTACCCGTATTTTTTCCCATCCTGAGTCCTCTTCCTCTCAGCAAATCTCCACATAGTCTCGTAACTTGACTGCACTCTTACATAGCTGCAACTGTGTTAGCTTAGAGATACCTGCTTTAACTCAGAATTAGCCTGATTTTGACTTGTTTCACCTGATCTAGCTGGAGCCACAAACAGATGTCACCTCTTGTGAAGTAAATGTATTTTAGAAGAAACATTCCAGGTGCTGTGTAGGTATTAACATCTCAGTTTATAAAAATGTCACATTAGCTCCAGGTACTGAGTGGGAATCTTTGATAAAGAAGCCCTAGACTAGTCAGCGTACAAGTCTGTATCAGGGAAAAGATCATGACACCAGGAGTCATCCTGAGAGAGTCCATCTTGCTGGGCGCCTATTTCCATTCACTTTAGTTCTAATTAGTGTAGATGATTTTCTTCTACGATGCAACATGTTTTATTTCTTCTCTTCTTATTGCACTTAAAACTGAACTAGGTGGCCCAAGTATCTTAGCACCTCTAAGTTTTAGTCTCTGGACCTAAAATTTGAATACTTAATCGTGGCCACTTACTTATAGGGGATTTGAACATGTGGTGCACTATTCTCCAGATGCTAACAATAAGGGATTTGAGTGGCATTGTGAGGGAGCTGTCCTTGGAACATGGTGGAAAGGATATAGGTGGTTGGACCCCATGACTGGACTTCAATTCTGGCTGGAGTCTTACTTGTTCTTTGAGCTCGAAGAAGTTGTTATGTATAACTTATTGTGGTGTTAAATATATAAGAAATAGAAAGAACTTGGAAGAAGGCAGACAACAGTACATGCTCATCAAGGAAAAGCGGTCCTTGTCTACTGTGCCTTTTGATGCCTTTCTCATCTTTAGGAGGTGTGGGCAGAAAAGAGTTAAAGTAAACTTTTTTTTATCTTTCATTGAAATATTTCTGTTTCCCCACTGAAAAGCATATTATTCTGGGGTTGGAAACAACCACTTTGGATGGCAATAATTCCACACATGGGTAACCTAGGGGCTAAGAGGCCATATTAGATATGGAAATTAAAATAATAAATGCCAAACTAGTCTTGCTGAATATTGCTCTTGCTGATAAACTAGCTTTCCTACGATTTTCGGTTCATTTTTCTCCCAGGGTCACACTTACACATGGCCACAGAGTTCTTGAGTTGATTCAAGGTATAAAAGCAAAATGTGGTCTGTGCCTCTATCAGTCCCTGACTTTGGAGTTCTGCTTTGAGAGCAACCTTTCAACCTGTTTTTTTTTTTTTTCGCTTTCCTTACCATGATCAGTGTTGGTGTGATAAGGAGCAATGACTTAGCTGTCATCTATCATGGTTCGGATGCTCCTTAAGACTTTAAGTGTCTTGCGTGATTCCGATATTCCATCTCACATTTCCCTCCTCTACGTTGTGCAATCATTCGTTAATGATACCAAAGTGTAACACACTCACAGGGTGTTGTGTCCTCTTCAAATCTTTTCAGAACTGATTTAATACCATTTGACAGGCCTCTGCAATTCATCCAAACCCTTAAATCGTTTTTCTTTCCCCAGCTTAAAGCCTTTCAAATCTATCCCTTCACCGATAGGATGTAACATCAGAACAGCTTAAGACATTCTTGCTTTTAGACATGGAAGAGAAAATAACTGTCGTATTGTTGTCATGTTTATCATAGTTTTTTTTGAGGACATTGCAGAATAGTAAAACAACCAACATTTACCAAATTCTACTTTCATATTTAGAAAATGTCTTTGAATAAGAATCGACAATTGTAGCCAAGTTAACTGTGACTTGCTTTCGGTATATTTTCAGCAGCGTCGTTTTCAGAATAACCAGAACTGCACATTGAACATATTACTTTTCTCCAAACACAACTATTGAAAAACAAACAAAAATGTTTCTATTATTCATCGTTTATAAAACCAAGTCAAGTGTTTCATATTTACCCGAGTCTACTTCATTTTCACAAACCCACTACTTTTTTTATTCAATGAAAATACTTTTCTAGTTTTTGCTTTTCTAAGTACATCAATCATAATTCATTTTCTCTCTCTTCCTAATATGTTTTTCCTTGTTGCAGAATTAGTTGGGCATCTTTTGTAGTCCTTGTTCTTTGGGAATAACCATTGAGGGTGGCTTCTGACCAAAAGCCCTCAGGAAACAGACTCATTCTCTCCTACAAACACAAGGAACTCATTTCTTCAAATATATGAAGAAATTTTAAAGTAAATCCTTCCTGGTTAGCTTCAGATGCAACTGCAGCCCTGGCAGACATCTTGGATACAGTCACCTAAGACCCTAACAGGCAGATAAACTGCCCAGATCTTTGACTCAGAAATTGTAAGAAAACAAATGTATGTTGCTTAGAGCTGGTAAATGTGCAGGAATAATGTTACACATCAACAGAAAAACAAGCTAGTAAGTATTTCACTGAATACTGGCATCCACAGTTGTAAAGTATAAGTAAAAATATGTACTCTAATTTGGCCGTGGGATTTGGCAGGGTTAGAGTTAAAATGAGAAGATATAAGGCAAAAGACCACTTTAAAACACTACACAAGCATTGTATTTTAAGGGGAAAACTTTATAAATGTGAGTAATCATGTATAACTCTCATGATCCATTTAAGGGTATAATATTGTCATCTCTGCTTTATAGCAATGTGAGCTAGGGTAGCTATTTTACAGATAAAGAATCTAAACATCAGAACAGTCAAATAACAAAAGCATAAGGCAACATGGGTTATAAATTTAAGCCTAAGATTTAAACTCACAAATGTTGAATTTCAAATCCTGGGCATTTTCCATCGATGGCTAATAAAATGAAGTATGTTGAAAACATACCTTTGTACCTATGTACCCAAGTCATATTTTAAGGATCAACCAAGAAGACTGAACATTTTAAAATAATAATATGTTGCAATTTCAGAACTAAACCTATTCCCCTAACACTGTCACAGACAGCACGTCCCTTACCAATTTTGACTCAGACAACAAAATTTATCTAGGGTTTATTATGTGCTAAGCTGTCTTCTGAGCGTATGATCTATCTATCACAATTAAGAAATGGAAAGCAATACTTTTGACAGTCATTTTCAGCAAAATTGTCACCTTCATGTAGCTTTCCTTAGTTTCATAAAGTGACTGAGTAAACCTGGAAACCTCATTTGTTTTCACTGTGCTAAGAGCTGGGGACATCCTTTTGTGGAAACTGAATAGGCATGAAAGAAGCATAAAGGAGTCGTGCGGATAGCACCAACAGCAGTCAGTATGAATCTCTAAATCCTGCTTGGTCTATAGGAAAAGGGCAGGGATTTTTCTGAACTCTGCCATTCATTACTCACTCTTTCCTAGGGGAGAATCCAGAATGCAGTGTTTCGTTCCAGCTGCAGGTGGACTTGCAATGCCAGAAAGAAAAGACCCAGTCTGTATCCATCTAGGTATATAGCTTGCTTATTGATTGATTTGAAGGAAAAGTGCTTTTATTCAGCACTTCTGCATAGGAAAAAAAGTACCAGTCAGGCAACTTTTGAAGGTCCAGATGAACAGGAACATATAGCAAATGAGTCCCTTACCTTGGTGACTAATTTATATTCTAATGGAGAAGGAGCAGAAATTCCCATTTTGGCACCAGGTCTAAGCCACATTGATGTATTCATTTCCATCGAAACAATATTTCAAGCCCCACAGGTCTCTATGCACACTTCTTATCAGTCAGGAAGTAGAAAGCAAGAGTGAGGAGTGATTGACACCCAGACTAGTGTCTTTTAAGCTCTCAGGAATTCTTCCTTGTCAGCCCCCTTTGGAGGGTGTCTTTACTGAATTCTTTTGGAAAATGCATGAAAATAACTTCCAGACTCATATTGTTTCTTGCTCATCAAATTCTAGACCAACTGCTGCTGACTGCCAGCTGTTCACAAGGTATTCTCAAGTTGAATGCCCTATTATACATTGAACAGTTTGATTCCTAAAAGGTGATGATGAATACCATGTAAAGAACTTGTTACACTTCATAACTTCCACTCCTTTGCCAGAAGATCTTGATGGGACTGTAGAATTTGTATTTTTAGTCAGTACTCAAGCTGATTCTTATAACCCAAGAATGTTTAATAAAGTCTGATTAATGTAAGGGGTTGAATGGACCCTCATTTACTCCTTGGAGGTCTCCTTCCTTTCTCCTTGATTATCTGTAGTGCTCCATAAGAACCACACTAGACTCTGTACCTAGATGCCAAGCATCTCTGGTATCAGGGATGTTTATATTCTAGAACTCATCACTACTCTGACACTGACTTTACAGAAAGCCTCTGGATGTATTAGAATCTGCCTTCAATCCAACTTTTTCCATATTTCAAAAAATATCTTACTGTGGAAAAATGAGAAACATAAACAGCATAAGGGTTTATAGTTTCAAGAAACTCCACATATCCATTCCTACTGTCAATAATTTAACCATTCATAGCTGGTTTTGTTTCATCTGTACCTTATTCATGTTCTCTCACTTGTGATTCTTTCAAAAGAAATTTGGCATCGTATCATTTCATTCATAAATATTTCACCATGACTGCTTAAAATATAATAATTTCAAAATACTATTATTACATATATAAAATAAAGAACAATTCCTTAATACTAAATTCCTAGCCACTAAGTGTTAACTATTTTATCAAATATCTATTGTAGGTACAATAATCCTGTTCCAGGTGAACAGGATGCACTGAATTTGATTGATACATCTCTTAGGTCTGTGTAAAATCCCATCCCCACATCTTATTTTCCCCTTGCTATTTACTTGTTAAAGAAACAAGATTTATTGTTCTGTTTTTACTACAGATGTTGTGATTGTGTTTCCTCTGTTCCCTTTAGTCTCCGTTGTTATAATTTATATCTAAAATGTTCACCAAAACTCTCATGTGTTCAGAGGTGGGACTTCTGGAATGTGATTACATCATGGGGCACTATACTCATTTTGGCATTAATCCTTTTATGTGTTCATAGCTGAATGTGCTGTTAGGAGTTGAGGCAACCCACCTCACCTGGAAAAGGTTCATCTCCGGACACACAGTGTGGAAGGGTGTACTTTTGCCCCTGACTCCTCCTTTCCCACCCCTCTCCTCTCTCTCTGCTTCCTGGCTGCCCTTAGTTAAGCAGCTTTCCTTTGTCCTGCCCTTCCACCATGCTTTTTCTGCCTTGGAGCCAGATGTTCTTGGGGTGAATCTTCTGAAAATGTGAGCTAAAATAAACCTCTCTTCCTTTAATTTGTAGATATCAGGTATTTTGTCCCAGTGATGAGAAAGTGACTAGAAAATTGCCACCAAAGAAATGGATTTGTTGTTCTGACTGTGCCTGACAATGTAGTGAAGAAACCTTTGGAACTTGTTTGTGGGAGGAGTTTGGAGATGCTGAAAAACCCTGGCAGGTTGTTGTGACCAGTGTTTGATGTGTCATATCGGTCAGTACTCAGAAGACCACAATTCTGTAGGAATGTGCCTAAGACCAAATTTAGGAGGTTTCAGGTGGGAGCAAGAACTCCATTGGAAGATGGGATAGAGGCCATCTGTGTTATGCTCTGGCAGAAAATTGTGTACATTTGGCCCATATCCCAAGATTTTGTGGGAGATTAATGGCAGTAGCATAATTCATTTGGAGGAGGATTGACTGTTTCTCTCTTGGAGCCAGCCAACCGTGCATGAACTGGACCCTGTGAAACCATAAGCCTCCTTTAAGTTGGGGGCATTGAGTATTTTGTCCCAGCAATGAGAAAGTGATTAATACACCTATAAATTGAAATCAGAGTTATATATCAGCTTTCATTCTTAGTTGTGAGCAAGAACACTTCAGAGGTAGAATTGTTTACTTCCACTAGGAGAAACAGTGTATCTATATCTACTTTTTTTCTGGCTGTGATGTTAGCAACTACTGATTATCGACATCTCAGTCCATTGTTTTATTGTGGTACATTATATGTGTTATGATGACATTGCAAATTTTCCATTCCCTCTTCATTCAACTCCTTATTTCCCAAATGGCATATTCTTTTTGGGAAAGGCAAGACAGACACTAGATTTCTCCCATTTATTTATTCATTTTAAATACAATTATTAGGTTCCTGGGTATCCTTTAAAGATGACCCATGAGTTTTTAAAAATAAATATCATGATGGATTTTTTAATATTTAAATATATTTGGAATGCTTCCATCCATTGTCCTTATTATCATCAGTGTTGCTCACATTTACTTACTTTCTTTTGGTTATTTTTGAGTTTCTTGATTCATGCTCTGCCATTCTCCACTCTGTGTACAAAATGTGGTATGTGCACCCAGCACCATTCAAATAACTTGTGCTTCTACTCTGCTTCAGCGACACCTGGAGGAACGATAAGATTTGTGTTACCTTCTCTCAGTCAGTTATGATTCTGCTGATGTTCTGCAGACAGTCAGACATATAAGTCTGGATTTAGAGCTCAGGAATCAAAGTTCAGGAGTTACTTTCCTCCAAGTACTAGTTAAAACCATTGAGAACAATGAGATTCCCCAGGAAGCTGAAGAAAGGAGAAGGTCACAGCTGCATATTACACAAAGTGTAATGAGTGGGCAGAGAAAATGAAGCAAAGGAAGACACTAAAAGTGGCATGAGAGGACACTTGGCAATGCATAGGGTAATTTTAGAAATGAGAGAGAAGGAAAGGAAGTATTTAGAGGATATCCACTGGACAAGGCTTTCAGGTTCTTTTGAAATTCTTATTTAAGACATAATTGGTGACCTTCATCTGATGAATAGAGCAGCTCAAATGTTGGATACCTTGTCCCATAATCAGAGCAGATAAGAGGCTGCACGAGGAACCAGATTCCAGTTGTCAGATTCCAAATACTTGGTTCTGGCCACTGTGCAATGCTGATCAGTCAACAGCACTGTTGTTTTCTTGGCAAATTGCTCTCCACATTATCTAGTGGAGGTCTAATTCATTATAGAATGGGACTTAGAGTCTACTGGAAAGTCCCCGGTGGCTGCAATGCAGATCTGAAATCTCCATACTCCTGTCTTCATATAAAATGTTAGGATGGAAGCCAAATTCACTGGATCTTGTGGCATTTGTATCCTTTGCTCCACTCTGCTCCAAGTAGAATTCCTCCATCAGAGATGGCTTAGGATAAGGTAGTACATGTTGGGAGGCACTACTATGAGTGCATGTAGTCGTGTACGTTCCTATGTGGCAGACATTTCTCTGGTCTATGGCTGCCAATCATTTTTCTCAGTATGCATGCACAGCTCTAAATGCCTTGTGGGCTAATGGATCAGCTCTTGATAGAAATCAGAGGTCTCTTGAGAACACTGGCCTTGAAAGAGAGAAGGCTTGATGAATTCCAGATTTCTTGGCTCTGATATTATAGTGGTCATACAAGTCAGTAGTAGAAAGGAAGAAGCAGTGTGGCACTATTTCTATAGAAAGAGGATTCTAATGGTAGATCCAGAACTCTACACAATTTATTCTAATCAGCTTGTCTACATTTCTTCCCGAAGTTTCTCTTGCCCAAATTTCTAATGTGGTAGAATTTGTCTCTGTGCATTTTCTTTGAATTATACTCTTATTATAGGTCAGCTTCTCTTTTCTCAGTCCTGTTTGTTCAACTGTGCATCCATCCAGCCTTTGGTTCACAGACTCATTTAGTAAGCACAGTATCTTTCCTCGTGCTTTTCCTTCCTGCTAAGGCCCCTTACCTTTCCCACTCTCTGGAGAGGCCACCCTGGAATAAGTGGCCTTTCTGTCTTCTGCTGACATTCTCTTCCTACTATCATGTTGAAGTTACCTGTTTCCTCTTTAAGCCAGGTCTCTGAGAAATGAGAAATACTTTGAACATGGTTGTGTGTTACGTATATAAGAGTTCCAGAACAAATGTTTGTTGTAGTGACCATTTGTTTAGATCTTAGCATATGAAAATCACTTAATCCTGTTTGAGTGTGAGCTGTACAAACATTTAGGGGTTGGCCAGGTCTGAAATATCAAGGAGACACAATAGAACTCTAGAGCTTTTAGAATTCATGTGACTTTGTCTTTACTTTTGTATCTGTGACATTCAATATAAACCTACCTTATGAGCCTGGAGCTGTGTATGCACACGTGTTAGGGGAAGGAGAGTGTGTACAGGCACATTCAGAAAGTCCCACAAAGAGTCTAAAGACAACATTTCCAAATCTAAAGCTTCAAGTTCAGTCCTGTCTCCTTCCCTCTGCGCTCATCCCTTCTGTGTGCTTTGATCTTTCTGTTTTATGTTTTAACATCACCTACTTATAGGGCTCATTGGATACTAGAATGGGCTATTTCATAGCAATATTATCTTTTCCTCATGCATTTTGAGTTATACTCTGCAAGCAAAGGGCCAAGGGGGTGGCTCATATTTATGTGTTGCCTGCAAAACTTGTAGACTGGAGCTGCCACATAGAAACTTAGGAACTCTCAAAGAGGAGGGGACACTTGTGGAGAGCTCACATGTGCCATATTCGCCTACACAGCATGCACACTCAAGGACAAAGGAAAAAACTTTCTAATGGGGCCAACAGAATGTGCTGAATCTGTGCCTCAAAGAAAAATAAAAGCAAACACTTCTATGGGTTTGGATTATTCCCAAAGTTTTCAAATTATAAACAGACAGTGAAAAAGGATCCTATCACAGTGAGTTTCCTCAGGTCTCTCTTATGGAGGCTTACAGAATCACAGATTAAGGCAATGGGATAATGATGACTGTGTTTTCCAAGGGAAGCTTTTCCTGCTCTGTGAGAGAGTTCAGATGTGCGTTTAGTGTTTGAAAGACTTCCTGTATATGAAGAGAGACATTCAGCAAAGGATCATTGTGCCTTGAATAATTTTACCACCACCAACAGAGACAAAAAATGACCATCTATTTATATTTCTCAGAATTATTCTTTTTCATTGTGTTCATGAAATGTGGTTTCTTGAATGTCTAGAAGAAATGTCATCCCTAAATATTTAATACCATTGGGTTTCCAACTTGAAAAGAAGAAAAAGTTGGAAGAAAAGGGAACATTTTCAGTGGCAATTCTTTGAATTTTTGATGCTTGCTTCCTTTTCTGAAGACAGTGCTTCTTAACAAATTAATCTGGCTGTTATATATTAAGCTTTCTGGTTAGCTTTTTCCCATTTATTCACACAGGATCCCTTTTATAAAATGTGGAGGGTCACTTTTCTCAAATTTGTGGGGATTTTCTTGGTACACACTTGGTTATATTCGTTTCTTTCACTCTGTTCTGTGAATATTTTTCATGCCCCTGAAAGGGCAGGGACCACTTTCAATAACACTGACTTATGTCTGTAGACTGCTGTATACACCATCTATAGGATATCAGACCAGGTACTGAGGATTTTAAGATCACCAACCTTACAAAGGTCAAATCAGACAAGGTGACTTTCTGGTATGTATTTTGAGATGAAATATAAACATGAATGAGACCATACAAATGGTATTTTCTCTACATTGAATACAGTAGATAATTTATATGGCTTTGTTTTAAAATTTGATGCTTTCGTGGATTTTCCTCTAATCTGATGCGCCTCACACAATGCACTTTAGGGGACAGAGCGAGTCATGCTGGTGCCTGCGAGTGACCACATTTCTTTCCTTCTTCACTCCAGGAAAAGTTTGTGAATAACTGACAGGCATTTCTCCCCCAGCATGCGCTGCACTTGTCATGGTCTTGTGTATGGCTGTGAGAGTCAGCACCCTGATCGAAAGCCTTATTCCACATCGTTTCCTCCTGACTGGTTGTGGTCCTTTCGTTCCCTTTCTGCTGTAGTGGTAGCTGTTGCTAGTGAACCATTGCTGGTCACTGGGCCAATGTCAAGTCAGGTTTTCTACACTGCCTTTTTCAACAGAGTTAGCCATTGTGTCACACTCAAGTTGGTCATGTGTTCTAAGAGTAATAGATTTATGATACTGACTGGGTTGTTTAATTCCTCAGGGCTTCAGTTTTCTTATTTATAAAGCAGAGAGGCTTAACAGGGCATTTTCTAAGTTTGCTTCCAGCTCTGAGAATCTACAATTTTATATGATCAAATGAAATAATACCCTTAAGCATTATGTGAATATGACTATGGTGTGGATGAAGGTGATTGAAAAAGTGATCCTATACCTGTTGACCCTCACAACCGGGTATTATGCCAGAATTTTAAATACTATATGCTCTGCTGGAAGGCGGAGATGACAGAGGAGTGATCTTACATAATCTAGTTCTATTTATGTTCTCTAATATATGTAAGGCATTTATATGGTTACGCCTCTAACCATTCAGCAGAGATGGAGAGAGAGAAGGGGAGAGAGAGAGAGAGGAAGAAGGAAAAGACATCTGATACTTAGTACTCCACAATTACAAGGAGTGTTGTCACTGGGTTTATTTTGTTCAATAGCTAAATTATTGCTGTATTTTTACAAGGCTACTGTGATCAGTATTGACTTTTATCACTTTTCCTTTGGACTGTGTGCTTAGGTCTTCATTCAGTGTGAAAATTCTAGTTTTGTGCCTAGTGTCATCAAGATGATTTCTTTCAAGCCTCACTTTCCTATTTTAGGTATATATGATCTAGAACAATTTACAAAATGTGCTATCTCTTCCTTCTTTCTCTATTCATTCACTTACCTTTTCTTGCATCATTTTTGCTTTTTCTAATCCAGCAATTTCTCCTGCTTCTGACTCAATTTCAATTCTGTAGATATCTGTGTGGACATAGATGGAGCATGTAGCAGGGCTTGGCTCAAGTGAACAGGGGCAGAGTAGATGGCCAGAGGGAGGAGAGGAGTAGTGCTGGGACAAATATAGTGTCAGAGACTCATGTCTGCCCCTCTCCTACCTATGTCTACAGTTCTAGCCACCTGGCTTTGGAAAACCTGATCATACCGAGTCCAGGGGACTCAAGAACTGGAATCACCACAATACTTAAGCATTATGGCAATCCTGTCATGAATTCTAGCCCATGGAGGTGTAATTGGCTTCTTTCTTTGAGGATGTTATTTTTTACTCTCTTCATTGATAAGAGGCAGCATGACAATAAAAATACATATTGTAGCTGGATATGGTGCAGGATGCCTGTCATTATAGCACTCCAAGAGGCCGAGGCAGGAGGATCACATGTTTCCCAGTCTAGGAAACTTAGCGAGAAACTGTCTCAAAATATGAAAAGAGCTGAGGATGTAGCTGAATGTAAGGGCCCTGGAATCAATACCCAGTACTGAAAAACAAAACAGTTCTAAAAATTATTCAATGAATATCAGTTGATTACCCACTAAATAATCTTAAATAATAGTGAATTTTCATACATTTCTGATAGCTTGGATAATCATATTTTAATTTTCTAGTAGGATACTGGCTTTCAAAAAATTTTAAAACGAATTACTATGAGAATGTATTTAGCATTGCAATGTAGGAGACATTAGGATATGAAATGAAATTTTTATAAAGTAATAATTGTGTTTATTTCCTGTGATATCTTCTGATATTTTGCTTCTCTTCTCGGCACATTTTGCTGTTTTCCTTCTAGCTCATCTGTAAGAGTGAATACAAAAATAGAAACATAAATGAAAAGAACACTCAGTTGCAACTCACTAAATTGATTTCATAATTCACTGTGTGTCCCATTGTTTAAAAAATTGCTCTACAGAGCCCCCCCCTTTTGCTCAATATATGAACTTTGTGTGGAATTCGCAGAACTCCTAGAATCTAACTGTGGAGCACGCAAAATAACAATAGCATGTAGAGTTTGCAGAATATGTTCTGCTGTGTAACAGATTTGAGACTGTTCTCATCTTCATGGGTGCAGGACATTCTCTCCTTTCTGCTGGACTTGAGGTGTGAGGATAGAGTCTGGGCTACTGCAGTGATTTCAAACTAAGGGGTGCCGAGGAACATGGCTCCAGAGGCATCATTTGAATCTATATCAAATGATTTTTTTCCTTTTCCTTCTCCATAAACTACTATCATCAAATGTGATGCTACTATTATTAATGTGAGCCAACATTATCTGTTACACCAGTTAAGGATAAGAAAAAGAAAATATTTTACTTTCACTTACTCCTTTTTCTCCTTTTTATCCTACGTAGATCTAAATTTCTGACATACATAATTTTCTTTCTCTTTTGAAGAACTTACTTTCGGTATTTCTTGCAAGGCAGGTATCCTGGTAACAAATTTCCTGAATTATTGTTTGAGAAAAATCTTTGTCTGTCTTTTACTTTTGAAGGATCATTTTCTTGGGTACAGAATTCTAAGTCGGAGAAGTTTTATTTTTCTTTCAACATTTTAAATATTTTATTCCACTTTCTTCTTCAGTGTCCTCTCAAGAGAAGTCCTATGTAATCCCAATCTTTGTTCTTTAGGTAAAGTGACTTCTTACCCCTGGCCCCCAGCTTCTTCCAAGACTTTATCTTTGACTTTATGCCATTGGAACATGGTATGTCTAACTATAGATTTTTTTAGTATTTATAGTGTTTGGTGTTCTCTGAATTTCCTGAATATGTTGTTTGGTATCTATTATTTAGTATCTGTTATCTTTTATCTATCATTCATTTGGGAGAAATTCTCAGTCATTATTACTTCAAATACTATTTTCCCCATTCCAGGTATTCACATTATACATGTGTTACATATTTTGTAATTGCTCCACAGATCTTGTGTGTTCTAGTATGTGTTTTTATTATTCTTTTTCTCTTTGCATGTCAGTTGAGAGGTTTCTATTGACAGATCTTTAAGCATGCTGATATTTTTCCTTAGGCCTTATCCGGTATGACGAAATCATCCAACCCTCTTCATTTGTGTTACAGTGTTTTTGATTTCTAGGTTTTCTTTTTGATTTTTTCTTAAAGTGTCCATCTGCTTATTTGTGCATGTGTCGTTCCACTTCTTATATTAGAGTCCAAAGCATATTATGTCATCAAAGTTTCTTCAAATTCCCAATCTGATCATTCCAACATTTGTAACGTATCTCGGTTGGTTCTGATGCTCTTCAGATTGGAAGTTTTCACCTGTTAGTATGTCTTGTAATTTTTTGTTAAAAGTCAGGCATGAAAGGAAATGCAGAAGGTAGGGCTTTAGTGTGGAGCTTCATCTATCTAGAGTTGGACTGCGTGTACTCTTTGCGGTAGCTGTAGTGCCAGAAGCTGAAATGCCCCCTAGTGCCTTTGCTCTTGTGTCCCACATTGTCTCTGGGTGTCACTAGATAGTCTTCCTTAAATAAAGTCTGAAAGTTTACAAGTCCCTCAGCTGTAGACCTCTGCTATTATGTAGGCGGGAGTGCTCAGTAGTCCTGTGGGTGGGTCTGGGCCTTCCAGTTAGCTGAGTAGAGGCTAGAGGGAGCTGGGATGGTTTTACTTTCCCCACATCCATGAGGATCTGTAAAACCTCTGTCATTTAGACTCTGGTAAAATACTTTCCCTTGAGTGCAGGACTCATTAGAGAAACAGAGTTCTCAGCATGTTTTTAAAATGGTATATTCCTTTCCCCCTGCTGGATATATGAAAGGACTTTTCCTCAATCTTTGTAGTAAAAACTTGGTGGGGTTTCTGGAAGTTAAACTTCAATAGGAGACTTTCCCAAGTCTGGGTCCTCACTGGGTTTTAACTGTCCTGCTTGTTCTCGCTAAGTGGCTAGTGAATCCCCAACTCAGGTTTAAGGTGTCCCCACTAGTCTGGCTTCATCTTAGTCTGCCTGTCTGACTCCCATGTTTTCAGGGTTGCAGTTTGCCCTGGAACCTCAGTCCTCTGATGGATGTAAGAAGAATTGATTTTCAGTTTGTTCAGCTTTTTTTATTATGATGATGATGGGGATGATGACTTTCATGTTCTTTCCATGTTAGGCCAGATACCGGAAATCCATGACCTCCATTTTTCAGAGGAATAGTTTTTTTTGTTTGTTTGTTTTTAACTGACTGTTGTGCACTTGCCACATTAAATACAGCATGTAATGTGATGTAATGGCGACCAACTACATTTGTGTAGATAGTTCTCATTTTACAGAACAGAGAACTGAGTTTGAGGGAGATGAGTGACCAATTAAGTGATCACATGTGAAGCAAGTTATAGAGCTAAAGTTAATACTCATTTGTTTGATTCCAAAAGTGATGCTGCATGTATTCTATTTTCTTACAAGGAAGACTTCATAATAAATAATGCTGCAAAAGCAAGAATAACATGCAAGTAACTTTAAGTGTTAGGGGATAGCAGTTCCTGATAAATGAAATCATAATACCAGGAAAGATGGCAAAAGTGTGGGGAACATGTGTGCGGTTCTCTGGACTTGGAGGAGTTGGGTCATGTAGCAGAGCAGAAGGCTGGAGGGATGAGCTTGCCCAGAAGATCACAGCACTCATTCTCTTAAGTTAATTTTTTACTTTAGTTTTAATTAAAGGGAGGATATTTTATGAGTCTAGGAAACACTATCCTTTCCCAAGGCTAAAGGGATAATCACTTAAGCCTGCAATTATGTATCTCCCCAAAGAATGAACAATATTTAATGAACTCCAGGTGCACAAAAATATATCTTTCATTTTAGCAACACGTGACCCCTAAAAGTAAAGCTTTTCTGCAGTGTAAGGTGGGCTGCCAGTTTTGTGGTGTTATGTGTTTTAGGGGAAGGTGAAGAGAAGAGTATTGTTTCTCATTTAATTTTCAGCATTATAAAAGCTTATGTCTCCATTTCCTCCAAAAACATCTGTTAAACTACAAAGCCGATTCAAGCAAACAAAAGAATTTGAAAGAAAGACCAAATGCTCTGTCTCCAAGAAGACATATTTAGCCTGGCTCTAATTGACATTCACATGCATTCAAAAGCAATTAAACTCTCACAAAAGCTGCACAACAACAGGAGTCTGGAGCTCTCGCGTTTTTAAGCATTTCAGAGCTCCATTTCAGGCGAAGAAGGCCCGCAGAGCTGGTTTCCATTAGTTGGTGTATTTCTAGCTCAGAAAGGCAGTAAACAGCCTTCTCTGGAACTATTGGGGTGGGGGGCGTTTAGACTTGAGTAAAAAAATCATAAAAGAAAAAAAATTCTTATCAATTCAGGCACCATACTAGATAGCCCCCAGTTCTGGAGGTTTTCGCCTTGCTTCCTAATTCCGTTCTGGCACTTGAAACTGTTCAGAATTATTTGTTCAGTTGTGGGTGAGAACAAGAACCTTCTTCCTGCATGTCTCAGCATCTTGCCACCTGTAGGGGCTCAATGAGTATTTTTAAATGAATAAGTGAGTGGGATTTTTGTCCCAGAGTAATAGAAATTATAGTTGAAGCTTGCTAGAGCCCTAAATTTAACATTACATTTCGGTTTACTTATTTTGCTTCTGACATCAAAAGTTCTAGTTGTGGCAGACTGATAGGTGCGTTATAATTTTGATGTATATTGCACTCTTCCCGCCCTCCTTGAACAGTCCAGAGAGGGATAATAACTCTTCCATGGTCTTAATGTTTAAGTTCAAAAGGCACTCTAGGAATAAGAGACAAAGATTGGAAATAAGAATAGATGTGGTTGTTCCAATTTCCTTTTTCTATCCAACCCCCAGAACAAACCCGTCTGATGAGAGAAAGCAGGAAAGAAAGGGTAAGAGCATGTGTTGGATTTGTGACTGTCTGCATAACCCACAGTGGGATACTGAGCATGGGAGCAAAGTGGACACATATGAGCAGGTGCACAGAGTCGCGGAGATGTGCTGCCCAGCTTGAAGTGCTAATGATAGGTAGGTGATAGCAAAATGTCTCTTGGATCCAGCGGTGCGGGAATTCTAGAGAAGAGACCCTCATAGGTGGATTCTGGGCAGAGTATCTCCTGGCAATGCAGAGCAGTAAGGGCCAGAGGAGGAACAGCAGAATAGCTTAGCCTTCTAATGCTCTTAACATGTACTAAAAAAAAAAAAAAAAAGTAGTGGCAAAGAAAGGGAAGGTCCAGAAGGACGGAACATGCTTAAAAAACCTGAGGATGTGAACAAGGTGGAACCCAGATAACCTGACTGTACTACAAACTGAAGTCTACGGCAGGAGTGCAGACACTTCAATAAAGAAACAGGATCAGATCTTCAGCCAGAATGTTTGGCCAGAAAATGGGGTGTCCACACGAAGAGAACAGACATATGTGCAGACCATTTAAAAGCAAGGAACACCTCAAAAGGCACCAGCTCAACATGCAACTCTGGAAAGACTGTGGCTTTCATGTTCTATTTCTCCATTATTGCTTTTGTAATGGCAGTTGTTTAATTTTCCTTGAGATTTGAATCAATATATGGAAAAGGGAGAGAAAGAAAAAATCTGGGAGTGACTTTAAAAATCTGAAAGCAGCTACATTATAAACCTGAATCGACTGAGAAGTGCCTAAATGGGAAGAAATTTACCTGAATGCAACTTGATATCAGTTTTCTGCTACTGAGCAGAAATGGGAGCTTAATGGTAGAAATTACATTTCACTATAGAAAAATAAGTTACGCTTTTGCATATATCAGTTTATGATTGTAAATTTGAATCCATTATATAGTTCTAGCAACTTAATCTTTCTTTTGTGTTTTCAATTCCTTATGATTTTCTTTTTTTTAAGAAAAATCTCCTATCAGTCATTTGTGTGCTCCACCTTTGCTTCTGGACCACTATTCATCTAGCTCAGAGATGGCTGCTAAAACAACACTGAAAAGTCAAGGTGCACAGAAGTGCTTTTCCACTGGAGTTAGACGCACCCCTCTCCCCAGCTCTCTCTGATTGTCTTTGTGTTGTTTACCTTGACTGGTATCTTCCTCCTTCTCATTCATCACATCTTATTGATCCAGATTTCATTCAGGTTTCATCACTTCAACTCGGGTTTTCCTGGTCATTCAAGCCCATATTGTAACCCTTCTCCCCTAAATTCTTAAAGAATGTGTAGTCTGTACTTCAAAGTTAAGAAGTGAATTATATTGTTTTGTTTTTCTTCTAATGATTTTTTTATTATGCCACTTAGATTTTGGCCTTCCCAAGATCTCTTCATATATACGTATATCTGACTTTGAGTGTAAATTCTTGGGAAAATGGATACGAGTTTTGACTGGTATATGCCAGGTACATACATTGTAATGTACTAATTTAGAATTAAAGTTAAGTGAGCCTGCGTATGAAGGCTTATTCTGTGCAAACCCAACCTACTAACCAATTACTTTCCAAGAAGATGATCCATATGATCTAAATGTTAGAAACAATGACTTAAATGCAAAGAACACTTGGTTCAATCTAATACACAAAATGCTATCCAAATAGAATCACGCTGAGTGAACTTTTTGAAGCATTGGGCAGGTGGATAGCGTTTACAATCCAAGTTGGTATGATTATTGTTTCTGATTCTAACAGTCACATCAATTCAATAGAACCATGTTTTATTTCTTTCTAGTCCCTCTCTTCCCCTCTTTGCACCATTTAGAGTGTTAGCTGTTGGGACCCAAGGATACACTGAGACCCAAATCCATTCAAAGATTGAAGTGTGTCTAATAAAAGTGCTAATGCAGTTGCTTGGGTCACTGCCCTCCTGGAGTGTGGAAGTTGCTCTGAAAATCGACTGAAGAATAGAAAAAAAGTATATTCCCTGCCTGGTCTGCAACTCAAATCCCAGGCTGAAGGTTGTGAAAGGATTTGAATTTGCATCAACCCTGGTGTTGTTGTCTTCTTGACGTTGTGATCAGTTATTTAGTAATCTTTTATTGGCATGTGTGGATTAGAAATTCTTCCAAGTCACCTTCACCGACATCCAGGCGGGTGATGGAGGTGGGTTTGCGCCCATCATCTGACCATCACTCTGCCTCTGGGTTGACTTGGCAGCTTTGATGAAGAGCTGCACTTACACATCGGCATATTCTTTGATGGGTCCATTTTTAATACTGCTGGCAGGAGGTGACTTGCCCAGTTTGAATCTTTGTTTGTTGAAGTTTGTCCTCCTTTCTTACTGTACTATTTATATTGTCACTGGTCTTCTCATCTTTTTGTCTTTGGCTAAACCGCCAACACTTACTAAACTTGTTCTGATGATGTACTTTTTTTTTTTTTAATTTTAAACCAAGAACATGTATTGGTACATTCTACATACAATGGTCACATTCATTACATTTATTCTGTACCTATACATGATGTATCTTGGCTCTCCCCCC
>PVJO010003682.1:0-75054 GCA_004026905.1 Hystrix cristata | reverse complement strand
TCCATTTATATATGAATGACTCTAGTTTGTCCTTTTTTATGGCAGTGTAGTACTCCATTGTATAGAAAAACCACATCTTCTTCAGCCATTCATTGATTGTTGGGCATTTAGGTTGTTTCCAAGACTTAGCTATTACAAATTGTGTTGCTATGAACATGGTGGTGCATACGTCCTTGTGGTATGACAATTTTAATTCTTCTGGGAAGGAGATTCCTCAGAAAACTACAACTGGAGGTTCCATTTGACCCAGCTATTCCCCTACTGATGATGTACTTTTTATTACAAATCTAGTGACAAATATGTTTTCTGTTGTTGAGAAGGCACGCTAACTTGGGAGATGAGAAGGGAAAGATTCTTTTACTTAACTTGCAGGCTGCCCTCCTAAGCCCCCTGAACCTACATCGTCAAAGTTTCTTTCCCTTTCTTCCCATTAATTCCTTTTAGAGAAATACATCCTGATTCCTAAATAATGACGTGGTGATTTGTGGCAGCCGTAAGTGATGACTAATGAAGTTCCTCCCTCATGGTAAGGAGAGGCCCTTCAGAATTTAAATTGCCAAGGCACGTTGACAGGTCCATGACCAGACCGGCCCACTTAGGTGGGAAAGCTACTGACCCAGGTCTGCTACTCTTGTCCATGACCTTGAGCAAGGAGGTCTGAGGCTGTTGAGTGTACTTACAGAGGCTCCTAAGTTGTTCCCAAAGAGCCACAGTGGACTGTCTTGGTGTTTTCAAATCAATTCTTTATTGTTTACCGACATATAAAGTGCACTCTTCTGGTGGGCATCTCACTGCTTTCAATTTTGAGTGATATTAGCATGCTTTCGAAAGATGTTTACATTTTTCTTTCCTTTTGCATTAAGTCTGCATATGAGACCCTAAAAACTGCATTCAGCACTTGACGTACAGATTAATCTAATAAGGTAGGTCAAAAATTTGAGTCTAATACAATTAAAGATGTTACCAGTCCAAACTATTGATGTATCTACTTTCCTTGATAGAACTTTAGCTACAGTTCATGGGTGCAACTAAGCTACCTTCAATCAGAATATGCTTAAAAATACAATCTATATTCATTTTCACAACTTTCCTATTAGTGAATAATGTGACCAGTAATGTTTAGATGTTTCTGAGTCACACACTTTCTGGGGATATACATCTTTATACAATCATTAAGCCTAAAAGAACTATTCAGATTATTTGTGGAAGATTTCCTGAGTGCACTTCTGGGTGGAGAGTAAAGCTGTATTGAAGAGTTCCTGGAAACTTGAGGTCTTTATTCTGGTAAATGGGGCTATTTGCACTTAACTACGTTTGTTTTTGAATTTCCATTAGAATGGCAAATGAGCATTAAAATACAGGGAGAGGTATTTCTATCAGGCCATGACATCAGAGAGCACTTCACATACGACTGAGAAGCTTCGTGAAATGTGTGGTGAGATGAAGTCAGCTCGAGGAAGCCTGGCTAGCTGGTAACACCTTTTCTGAGAGGGAGAAGCTTTCCCAAGGAGGGATGCGAGGAGGGGAAATGGGGCGATCCTGGGGAAGGCAGGAAAGGAAGGGAAACAGATGCTACCTATAATTGCCCTTGAGGAGAGGTCCAGACACTGGGACTCCAGTTATGGGGCTAGTGTAAGGTTTATCCTTCGGTTGAAGGCTTGCTCTTCTGGTAGTGTGGCCTGGTTTATTACAAGGTAGGCAGTTATGCCAGCTAAAGAGGAGCACTTGGCTGGATGTGGTGGTGCACGCCTCTAAGCCCAGCACTGTGAGGGGCTCAGACAGGTGGACTTAGGGACTTAGAGAATCTGTCTCAAAATAAAATACAGAGTTAGGGTTGTAGCTCAGCATGAAGGCCGTGAGTTCAATCCCTAGTATGGAAAACAAACAAACAAACAAACAAACAAAAACTCACTTCCTATCTATTGATTTTAAGACACCACAATTTATATGCAAAATATAATCCTTGGTTAGCTGGTCACACGTGGCTAATGGTTGAAGTGTTCTTGTTAAACTAAATGCCACAGAATTAAAATAAGGCATTTTGATCTGATTCCTGTCCTTGTAACAAGCACCTGAGATAATCGACTTGTTTACAAAGAGAAAGGTTTGTTTTAGCTTACTGTGTCAAAGGTTCTAGTCCATGGCTAGTTGTGGCCATTGTTTTGGGCAATACCAAATATTATACATGATTGCAAAAGACAAATCTCAGTTACCAAAGAGAACAGAGGGGAAACAGCTGTCAGCCATGCAGTTCCTGGAGCTGCATTGCCTGTGTTTGAATCCAGCCCCACTACTGGCCAGTGTGTGACACTGGGGCATTTCTTAACCTCCCTGGGCTTTGTTTTCCACGTATGCAAATGGAGGGCCCTATATTCATATCTAACTAATAGAGCAGACTTGAAGATTTAAAGATACAATGCATCTAAAGCCTTTAAAATGGTGCCTGGATGATTATAGGCAGTCTTACCTATCCTTATTAAGGATGCAAACCTTACCTTCTGACAATATCTATGTACAGATGATGAGCTTAATGGTGGTTTTTATTTGCTCATGTTTGCATGGCTGCCTTCTAATCTACTCCTGGAAGGCGCTCTGTCATATCTCCTTGTAGATGTCAGCCACAGCCTGGCAAAGCCCCTGCCTCAGAGGTCTATACCCAGGCTTTTCTGCGATGCTAAGCACAGGCACTCCCCAGGACCTGACCTTCACTCTGTGAGACTCCTCCCTTGCGCTCCAGGCTCCTCCCAGGCCCCCCTCCCTTTTTGTCCCCTCAGCTCCAGGAGTAACTGTTCCTGCTGTTACTATCTTTGCGTTATAAGTGTCTCTTCTTTTTCCTATATTAAATTTCCTATATTGAATTCCCTGTACTGAAGCACATAACAGTTTTTGTTTTCCTGATTGAACGCTGGCTGATATAAGCGGTATTTATGAATCTGGGAAATGATTGACTCTTGAAGGTTAAGAACCTGTTGAATTTTTCTAAAGAAGATTAATTTGGTCTGATCTCATTTTCACTGGCCACCCTCTTATCTATGCTCAGGTACATGGTCTGGACCCAAGATTGAGAGGTATGAAGTTCTTAACAGAAAAGGCAGGAAGTCATCGAAAGTCTTTTGTGTTCATATTTGTTATCAGAGGGAACTGGATTCCACTATCAGGAACAGAAGACCTGAGTAGTGGACCACAGGAGTGTCCAGAGGTCTGGTTGTGAGCAAGGCTGTCAAGGGAGTGTAAAGGAATCAGGCTCTTCTGTCTTCCTGCCTTATAATTTCTGGCATGTGGCTTTTGGCTTCCTGGTCCAAGTACCATTACATATCTTCCTTCCAGACAGGAAGAAGGTGGGAGTAGGGGTGGTACCACCAGAATTCTACTATTTCATTGCTAAGAACTATATCACCATGCTTCACCTGAAGCTTCAAAAGAAGATGGGAAATTGAGTTTTTATGTTTTGTTTGGCTCTATAAGTAAAGGCTGGCTAGAGAGAAGGGCAATTACACTACTCATTATACAGGTACAGATGCCCATTTTACATGGGTGCCACATGGTAAGCTGCTGCATTTCAGCCCCACCATGCAATCCCTATGTAACCAGTGCAATGGGCTGATTACATATTGTTCATTTAAGTAGAGTCTTAAATTCTTCATTATTTGCTTTCTATATTTATACCAAAAGGAAATCCTGTGAGTTCAAAGGGGCAGAGAACAAAGCAGGCACATGCCAACATACTTAGCCACCCGTTCAATGGCCTTTGAACCTTCTTGATGATCACTTACCACGCAACAGTGACTCTCTTCTGTACTCTCTCCATTTGCTACAAGGTCACCCTTGAAGAGCTGCAAAGCAAACTCCCCGAAGTCTTTAGCACACTCCTTCTTAATTAGCTGCTGGGAAGGAGTGGAATTGTTTTGCCTTTCCAGCGTCCCCATTTAACTCACTGGGATTTGGCTGTGCTGGTGGAGAAGGGTCGAGGAACAGCTCTTGATGGCACAGCCTAATGAGGCTATCAGTAACACACTGACGCGATTAGACCTCGTAGCATCTCAAATATGGAAGGAGGCAACCTGCACAATCCTGTGAAAACCTGGAGCAAGCAAAGGACTTAGTGACTGTGTTTTATTTAACTAAGATGGAAGCAGCAATCTTCCCATCAGGCACTATTTGTGATTAATTAAGATAGATTTGGCGAAGCAATCGATGCTTTATGATGCTGAATGGAGGCCTGATAGCAAGAGAGGACAATCGTGAAGCTCACTCTGAACAGTGATAAGCTTGGCCCCAGCCGCACCAGCTAAATTTCATCTCAGTGACATTCAGGGTTTGGCAGCCACCCCCCAGCTCATCACAGAGGCTAACAGCAAACCCACTGAAATGGATGCTGATGGGAATGCCAGACTGCAGTGATTTGTTTCTTTTTAAAGACGCTCTTCCAGTTTTCCAGAGATTTGCTAAGGCAGATCAGCATGTCTGTGACGTGCGTGTAAGTTTAGAGGAGACAGAAGAGGAGGCATGATCACCACTTTCAAAGTGGGCTTCAAAAGCCATAGAGCAGAGGGGAAGATAAAAGGGAGGCAGATGCCTGGTTAGATGAAGTTAGTTCATAGATGGCTACAGCTACGGAATGTATTGGCATATCAGCTACCATCTACGGGCACCTCAGATCACTTCTCAGAGTGAACAATCTGGCGACACTCATAATCTTGCTCTCAGTCACAAATGTGACCAAATGAATGTCTTCTAAAGCCATTGGACTAATCTAAAAACAAGAAAAACAATGACAATAACTACACAATTGTGACATTCTTGGTTAAATCTTCAACATATAGCAGGTCTTTCAGGTTTTCAAATTACTTGAATAGATTTGGGCTTATAAATTGACCACTTATTTATTAAACTGTGACATCTATTAATCTGCGGCAACCATTTTGAAAACAAAAGAAGGGATTTCTTTTGCCAGTTTCCTTTGAAATACAGAAAAGATTTCATTTCATTCTTCTACTTAATTCTTCTGTATTTATTGATTGCCAAGCAAGTGCTATATGGTGTGATAGGTTTTGGAAATCTGTGATAAACCAGTGTTGACATGTGTTTTGACTTCATAAGACAAATGAATTATGTGTGATTTAGATGAGGAAGAAGGTAATTAAATCTCTGCTGCCCAGTTTGTGAGAAGAGAATACAGAGTTTGAAGGGCATGATAGGAAGATCCTTAACCAAGAACTGATGGTGGTAGTGAAGAAGAACTTGCAGTACTAGGAAATTTGTTAAGAGAATCAGATGCTAAAACTGGGATCTGAATAATGAGCAGAAGATGTCTTGGAACAATGGTAAGGTTTGGGTGGAAAATGGGTATTCTGGAACATAAAACAGCCTATGAAAAGGTTAGGAGATAGAGATAAAAAAAAAAGGAGACATTCCAGCAAACAAAATTATTTTGCATGACTGGAGGCCGGTATGTATGAGGGGCCATGAGAAGGGAGATGGATTTGGTGAAAAAAGTGGGAAAAAAAAAAAGCAAGATCTGGATCTGAAGGTCTCATACCACAAAAACCCGTTTTGACCACGTAAAATAATTTGGATTTATTTTAAGGCATTTTTAAACAGGTGTGTACTTTGGCCAAATTTGCATTTTAGAATGAAGGAAGAGTTATCTGTCTATAGTAGGTAAAGCTGGGGACTAGGAAACCAATAAAGAAATTGATTCAGGAGTTTAACTAGGTGAAACCATTGTTAGGAGAAGAAGGACAGAAGCAGGTAGAATTGTGCGATGTGCAGATTTTATGGTGCTATTTAGGAAGCAGAATCAATAGGCATTAATGACCAATCTATGAGGAACCTCATGGATAATCCAGGACCATGCTAGAGGAGGGTGCTGTTTTCTCATACAGGAAATCGAATACAATGGACCTGGGGGCCGAGAAGAGGGCTTTTTCTATTTTATTTAAGTTTTAAGTGCTGTGAGCTATATCAGTCAGTGCTTACTAGGGAAACAGATTTAATACAAGATATACAAATATATAAGGATTTACAAGGTAAGCTTACAATGGCCACCTGCGGAGCTGGGTGTGGAAGAGCACAAAAGGGCTGTCTGTGTGCTGGACATACCCAGAGCCCGGTTGGAGGTTGAAGGCCTGGAGCTCACCGAAGAGTCTCATGCAGTCAGTATCAGGAGGCTGAAGGGTTTGTGCTGGAGGCTACGGAGTCTGCACTGCAACATGGAGGTGATGTCCAAAGTGGAGGTGAAGACTAGAGCTCCTCTGAAGAAACACAAGTGACCTTTCCTTCTTCATTTCCCTTTGATTCTGCTCAGATGACAAGCTTACCCAGTGTGGGTCTTGTGTCTTCAGTAAACCCCATGAACTATGCTGATCCAATTTAGTTGTGCATTTCTTACTCGAGTTGATACAGTCATTTAACTATCATGAGGGCCCCTGAAGTAATTGTGTCCATCAGACAATGTATAATTACAGTTCTGGAACTCAGCTGTGATTTTGGGGCTAGATGTGCTGATTGTCTGTGATGAAGTTACGGATGGCATGAAAGTGGATGAGCTCATTCAAGAACATAGAGTTTTAGAAGAGAATCTACATGGAAGTTTGGAGAAAACACTCTACTGATAGGTTGAGCAGAGAAGGAACACCCAAAGCAGATCTGGTGTCAAGAAAGTCATTTGGAGCCAAAGTCAGTTTTCAGTGAGAGAATGTCAATGATTGGTTAGAAATATTTGACTATGAAAAGGAAGAGAAAAGTCAGTTGGTATTTGACGTGAATGTGGTGACTGAAGCTTATTTTTTTTTTTAAGGTGGAAGAAAGCTTAATATAGGCACACAGATTTGGAGGTTATGATAATCCAACCTGGGGATAAAGTTTATCTTTGAACAGCTCATGAAAAGAGGATTTGCTACGCACAGGAAAGATGTTAACACATTTGTGGAGAGGCATATTTAACCTGCTAAGGAGAACAAAGTGTTTCTGTGCACTCCAACAGCAGCTGTTTGCATAGACGCGGTGTGATTAAAGATCGCTCTTACCCTCTCCCTGGAGTCAGGCTTGGTTTGGCAATGCACCGTCAGTAATGATTTTGAATATCAAAGTTTGTTTGTTCGTATGTTGTTTCCTTCATTCTTGAGCTTTCCAGGTACTGTTCTAGGTGATATGAATTCAAAGAAGCCAAAGTCATGTTCTTCCCTCATGAAATAAAGTGCGATAAACTTGAGTCACTTTACGGAAGTGGATGCACCCTGAGATCAGTGTTAAGTAGATCAGACACCAATGCATAAATATCACGTGATTTCTCTTATATGAGAAACCCAAAATATAAATAAAGAGCAAAATAAAAGACAGATAATAGGAAACAGGGAGATAGATCTTTTGCAAATGCGAAGAGGGCCTAGAGATGGAAGGAAGGGGGGAGGAAAGGAGAAGGGGATGGAAAAAGAATTGAGATGTGTAACTCCCCACAAAGAATGTTATCATTATGTGCTGCAGATATGTACTAATAAAAAATAAAAACAGAAAAATGAAACCCTGAAAATAGAAATTAAGTGCTTGAGGGAGAGACAGGGAGTGACTGCCAGGAGGGAGGCCTGGCAGGGCGTCATGAGCACACAGTGGGTCCCGACACTGTGGGCAGGCAAAGGAACCGGCAGAGAGCACCCTGTGGCGCCCGAAGCCTGGGAGTTTGCCAAGCTATGTTTTCTTGTACTGTAGTACATTGCTAAGCGTTTTTACTATTTCAACCATAAATTTTCCTCCTAATCTTTATGTCCGGAATCAGCATTTTAGCTCCACAGTGGGGCAGAGAGTACTTTCAGCACTGTTGCTGCAGAGTCTCTGTGGCATCTACTCATCTACTCTGTTGGCCTTTGTAAGAGAGAAACAGCTACAGGCAGCATAGAGCAGGTGGGTGTGGCTGCCAGGCACCCTGGGTTTCACTGATCCTGGAAACAGAAGGAGTTGGCCACCGCCCCTTGGCTCCAGGAAACAGTTGACATCAAGAACCCCCCACCTCATATCTTATATGACTTCGATAAGACTTGTGTATCATGCATTACCCTTTTGCTTTCAAGGCTAGGTATCAGTCCTCCAAATTCTCTGTCTCTCTCTGTCTGTTTCTGTCTTTCTCTCTTTGTCTCTCTCTGTCTGTCATCCCCTATCCCTCCACCCCCGCTTTTCTTTGCTTCATAATTAGTTAGGGACTATTTTGTCCCACTGAAGAACAGGAATTAAATGTTTTTTTAATGAAACTTTGGTTAATTCTCCTTTCTCCTGTGTCCCCTGACTTTGGCCCACTCGCACTGTTATGGTTTGTGTCTAGATGTCCCCTCCAAACCTCTTGTGCTCATAGGTGGGGCTGGATCTAGAGTGTGTGATTACTAAATTAGTCCACTGATTGGTTTGGCATAGTTCTGCTGGGATCAAGGATGTGATGTTGGGATTAAGGGCATTAGGATTAAGGGTGGGAGTGCTACCCACCCTAAAGACAGGTAGCCTAGATAAAATATAAAGGGACAGAAAGAGGCTTGCCTAGCCCCTTGTGCTCCTCATGCTTACCTTGCTGCCTTCTGCCTGTCTGCCATGCCACCCTGCCATGGATCCAGCCGACTGTGGATTGAAACCTCTACAAACTGTGAGCCAAATAAACCTTTCTTCTCCTAACTTTGGGTGTCGGGTATTTTGTCCCAGCAACGAGAGACTAGTAACTAATACACTCAACCTGAGTCAACTCACTGTTGGGCTGCTACTTAAAAAAAAAAAAATCCTACTATCCCATCTCATTTCCACATGCACTACACTTTCATACAACTTCCCCATGCTGGGCTGGGCTCTTTCTAGTCATGCTCGCTCCTCACTAGAAATGAAAATCCCCTTGTGCCTGCCCTTTGAGATGCTTGCTGATTCTGTCATCGCAGCCTTCTTTCTGGAGACAGTCCCTCACTGATGATGGTTTGACTGACAATTTTTTGACTTTAAAATGGTGTGAAAGCGATATGCCTTCTGTAGAACATACTTCCAATTTTGAATTTTGCTGTTTTCCTTAGGCTGGCAATATATGGCACAATCTTTTCTCTCAGTGCTACATGGGAACAAGAAGCCAAAGTTCTCTTTTGGCCACACGTTTACAAGAGAAAGCAGCCTATATCTAGTGTATTATTCTGGTGCTGAGCTCAGTTTATTGTGCATTGTCTATTTACGGTGAGTTTTTAGGATAAGTAGAGGAGGAATGCCCCATCCCTATTGTAATGGTACCTTCCTCCTTCTTCCTTTCAGGTAATTCTTCCAACAGCATCTCTCCTTACTAAGTCTGTATTTTTAATAAAAATATCACGTTAATCTATTTTCTAATAAGGCACAGTACAATTTGAATTTTATATACATTTAAAAAACAACATTTTATTCTTTTCGATCTTTTTAAAATCTAAAAATCACTCAGCTCACAGAGCATAAAGAAATAAAAACAAGAGGGTGGGTCGGTTGTGACTAGAGTCATAGTTTAACACCCAAGGCCCCGAGTTCGATTTCCAGCACCCCAAAAAAGTAAGAAAAATAAAAGCAAATGCATCAGCTTCACTCTTATCTTCTGATTCACATAGGGCATGATACTATTAAATGAATGTA
This sequence comes from Hystrix cristata, assembly GCA_004026905.1. NCBI lineage: Eukaryota > Metazoa > Chordata > Mammalia > Rodentia > Hystricidae > Hystrix > Hystrix cristata. Next base: position 65,439 of record PVJO010003682.1, on the reverse strand, counting down.
TGTTAGAGATGTGTTATGACTGCTGCATATAGGCCGCTGACTGCCTTGATAAAGGTACCCCAGATTTTTAATCTGATTTAATTGTTTTTCCTTATGTAGGAGTCAAGCTGGGTGACTATATTCAACTTGTAATATTACTATAATCATTCAAATTAAATATTGAATTCCTCCTTGAAAATTGTCTTCAGATTTGATAGCACCTTCTTCAAGTTTCCTCAAGAGTGACAATTTTTTACATGTTGGTGGTGAATTTAAATATTAGAAACTGCAAAAATTATTTGAAACAAATTCACATGAGTGAATCAGATAAGAAAATATATAAAGAACAAACAGTCCTTTCTCTTCTTGAAACACGAGATCTCTGATTTCCAGGCAATCTGATTGAAAATGTACATTATTTTTCTTAAAGTGGTTTGCTGTGGATTGAACGTTGTGTCTCTGACATGTTCATGGACTGAAGCCGCAAGCCCCAGAGTGACTGTATGGGGAGGGGGCCTTAATGGAGGCGACTGATGCCAAACCAAGTCCTAGGGCGGGGCCCTGCCTGCTGGAACTACGGGCCTCCTAAGCGGTACTCGGGAACCCGCGTCACGTGAACACGGTGAGCCGGCGGCTGTGTGCAGACCAGGAGGAACTGAATCAGCCTCCACTTTGGTCCTGAGCTGCTTGGCTTCCAGAACTGTGCAAAATGAGTTTCTTTTTTTTAAGCCACTGAGTGGAGGGTGTTTTGTTATGATAGCTTGGGCTGACTAATACCTTGATGGCTCTTCAGATCTGTCCTAAAGGAGGCTCTAGAAACTTCTGAGTGATGGCAGTATTTTTAGAATTTTCTCCTCATCCAGGAGACTCTGCTGAAGAGGAAAGCACATATGTGCATGGATGAGTTATTGTTAGTTTTTAAAATCACAAATCATTTTTGGTGATTTCATTGTGGGAACCTCTATGTGTACATATGGTATGTGTCTAATTTTACTCCCCACTAATTGTAAATTCTAAGTCCATAGCCGTCCATGAAACTAAAGAAAAGCGAGGGATACATCTACGTGTTATGGCTACGTTAGAGTCTTTTTATTATTTAATGTGCTAGGAAGAAAACTGCTTAAAATCTCTTTAGAAATAACTGCTAATCTGAAAATACAAAAGGACAAAAGGAGAAAGAGAGCTACTTGTAGGTGAAATTCAATCCTGAACCACCTAAGTAATGAAATTGACCTTGAGTAGGAAGCCCCGACTGACACGGTTCTCCCTTGAATTTCAGGAGAAGACATGGGGACTGCTTGCACATACAAAAAATCTAGAATATTTACTACTTCTCTGATGGTTGGAATTCCAAAACATGGCATTTTTGCAATAGTTAAGAACATATGTAATAATGAAAGAAACATAGAAGTCCTAGTGAGCTGATGCTGACCAGAAAAATGTACAGAGTCAAATGAAGCCGAGATTTATAGCTTTTTGCTCTTTAGACAAATAGGCACTAGCTGTTTGTTGTAAATTTGATCTAGAATGTTCCCCAGAAGGCTCATGTGTTGACAGATGGGGATTTTGAAAGGCACCTGGGTCTTGGGGGTGCTATGCTCATCGCGGACTTGGCCACTGATGAGTCCAGTAACTGAATGTGCTGTTGAGAGGTGGGCTTGGTTGGAGGCCGGTCACTGGGGTATGACCTGGAAGCCTGTGTTCCTATTCCTAGCTCCTCACTTCTCTCTCTACTTCCGACTTCCATGGTTTGAGCACCTTTTCCTCCACCATGCCCATCTGCCATCCTGTTTCTGTCTCAGAGCCGACCACACATGGACTGAAACCATGAATCAAACTGTTCTTCCTTTAAGTTGTAAACTTTGGGTATTTTCATCCTAAGTGACTAAGTGACTAAGACACTATTCCGCATAAAATAATCAGTTATCAACTCTCCCTTTTACATAAAGCATTTTGCTACATACAGCAGAATTTGATTTCAATTCTCTTATTTGTGTTCCTTTCATCTTCTAAAGCAAAAAAAAAAAAAAAAAGTCTAATGTGTGCCAGTCTCTGATTGGAGCTGGGAAAATGAAAAAAAGAAAAAAAAAGATAAGGGGCCAAGCTTAGAAAAGATTTTGGGGAAAAGATAGCACATAAGAGGAAATGCAGGGTAAGCCAAGGCTAGAGCACAATATTGTCCAAAGTGAGGAAACAACAGAGACTTAAGCCCTTCTTTGAGTATTCAATAAATAAGCCCAAGTATTACAAAAAAAGATGAGAAAATCATTCCATTCCTTTTCTTCCCCTTCATTCACTTAATAAGAAGTGTGGGGTTAGATAAGTCCAGGAGCAACCAAAATCAATTTACCAGGCGAAAAAGGAGAGGATAGGAGTGATACTTTTTATGAACTCAGTACTTTAGGAGAAAGACACATTATTTTGGTGGCACTGCGCAACTAGGTAGAAAGAGATTGCTATTAAGTGAAAAATGAGCTTCCACAGGAAGCCACGACAATGAAAGTAATAATTAAATCTTCCTCTAACTTAGGTTGCATTGTAAGTGCTTAGCTGAAAAATGTGTCTGTACCTCCGGGCCTGCAGCAATGACATCTGTTATATTTTAGGAACAGAAAGCTAATGAGGTGGAATCTGGAGTAGTGAGCTTAATTGGGCTTGTTTTGATTAAGTGTATGTGCTGGGAATATTCTAATCACTTGTCTGCATTGCAAAACAGCCAACGTAAGCCCCCAAATTCTTGCCACCATTTGTGAATCAGTTTTAAAATAGATAAGGAAATTGTATGGAGGAAACAGTAAACTGTACAGCAAAAATTATCCAAAGTTCAGTTTAAGTAAAATGTATGTAGTGTTCTTTGCCTAATTAAGCGGCTCGAGGCCTAAATAGCAGCAGAGTCATACATGCCTGCTGTTCACTGTAAGTTGAGGCATCTGCCACCAGAAGCAGGAAATGTCAGCGCCTGAAGGACCGCGAGGAAGATGATGTCATTCCAGTCTCCCCACTTTTAGAGATTCTGAGGCCTGGAAAGGAAGGGTCTTTCCAAGATCAGCAAGGAGCTGTGGCGGCGTCTAAGTAAGAAGAGAAGGAAAGGGGAGGTGAGGGGAAGGTAGGGAAGAGGAAGGCAAACAAGGAAACAGAAGGGCTTTTTGCTCCCTCCTGCCTTCCTGTCCATAAGCTGAGGATGCTGCTGGGATGGAAAAGACTGAGGCAGATTTGCCAACCCAGTAACCAGGATGGCTTAGAGACAGACGTCTGTTGGCCACAAGTGACGACTATGGGATTTTGCTCCTTCTATTATATTCTCTTTTTCCACTCTGTACTTTTTCATCACAGACATGAAATTAAATATGTCTTTGCCTAAGTATTTTCTTTTTACTGTTTGTCTTCTTTAGACTCTATTTTCTCATGAATGCAGCTCTTCTCTCCATAGCTCTAGAAGTGGTTCAGTTCCAGGAACATAGTGTGTTTCCATAAGTATTTGCCAAATGGAATGAAGAAGAACCTATGAATAAATAAATGAACATCTTGATACAGCAATAAATGGCAGAGGAGAAAGACCCAAAGCTAAAAGGGACGTTAAAAGCTACTCCTGGGAGGACAGCTTCTGTGCTGCGGAGAGGCGAGAAGTAGATAAATAATGGTCTATTTCGAAGTGGGAGAGGAAGTGAGCTTGGGAGTGAGAGAAAAGAGCACTGGGTGGCTGGACGGATGTCTGAGATGGGAGTTGGGGGACACTGAGGCTCAGAGTCGCACTAAAACAGTTCACTTCTGCTCAGTGCTTGTGGGTTCCAACAGCTTTTCTTGGATGCCCACTTAGTTTAGACTTTGGCTAGCACTTGGGAGATAAAGACAAGCAGACTCAGCCTGGGTTGTCTGAGACCTCAGAGCAAAGAAATGATTAAGTGGTGTGCACCTTTGGAGGAGCCAGCTCGTGTAGACCCTCTGTGGGTGCTCCAGATGAGATTCTGCACACCTCAAGGTAACAGTGGTGGGAAAGTGAGACACATGAATGCAAAAAACACTATCTCCAGACACTAAGACCTTAAAAGAAATGAGGTCAGAGACAAGAGAGGGCTGGGGGGCGAGGGAAGAGGAAGAAGGAGGGAGCAATCAAGCATGTACTGGAGCAAAAGCGAACGTGAGAACACGAGCAAACTGGAGAAATAATATTTGCAATAAACTCCCAAGGTCAGCAATGAAAGTAACTAGAATAAATACTCTTAATAAGCAGGCAGACAAGCAAAAGAAAAAAAGTATATAAATAGGATAGCCTCTGAATTGAGCAGCCATACCCATGATAGGATTTCAGAATTTTCTTTAAAAATTATCTCCAAGATGAAGGGGTCCAGACTGGACCTTGGCTCTTCATTCTACCCTTACATTATGGATCCATCACTTTTCCTGCCACTCACAAACCCATTCTGGGCTGTCCTTTGGCTGAAGAGGGCATTAAAAAAGTATAGAAGCTGAAAAAATTTACAAAACACAGGAAAACAAGGGTAGGTTATATGAAGCCAATTTCCCGTAACTGCCAGCATAAAGGGCCAAACATGCAGAAGGAACATGAATAATCGAAGTAAATTTTAATTAGTTTTAATCCTTTCTTGTTCTCCTGTAAATAGGGTGGGCTGTTTCCCAGGATCTATTACCTTGGCATGTACATAATATTTACTGGTACACAGAAACACTATGAAACAAATTAGGATAGGTATTAAAGAAGAATGCCCCACTCAGTGTAAACTGCAAGGATAATTTAGGCTGGCAGAATGCAATTACCCAAATGGGAACACGTTCCTCAGGGGAGCAAGAAAGCATGAGGAGATGGTATGATTTCGTAACCTGTGATGAGAATGGTAGTTGGGAAATTTAAAAAAAAAAATGAGGAATAAGAAGTTGCACACGAAGATCTGCGCTTTTCAGTGATCTTCCGTGAGGAGCGGGGAGTTCAGGAGACGCCTGACAGCAGTGGGAGCACCAGAGGAACATGTAAACTAATCCCATTGTAGACCTCATCTTCCCAGGGTGGATATGGAGTCTCAAACCCCGCTGTGATTTGGGGTGGACACCCTCTCCAGCATGGTCAAAATGGACCTTTTTGTAGAGTTATGAATTCACCCCCCACAAGTTTCATCCCAGCTGAATTTTGTCAGGTTCTTAGGGTCATGTAAAATGTTTATTCCCTCCACCACCAGATAACTTTCAAATATTTTAATATGATCTCCAATAATTCTCAACTTTCTTTTCCTAGCTAAATGGCCTCTCAGCTTTTGAGTGTCCTCCTTTTTTTTTTTTTTTTTTTTTTGGTGCTGGGGATCAAACTCAGAGCCTTGCGCTTGTGAGGCAAGCACTCGAACCACTGAGCTAAATCCCCGGCCCCAAGTGTACCCTTTAAAGTGTGTTGCTAGACCTTTAAATATTTCAGCCCGGTGCTCAATACATACTATCACTTTTCCTCTCATTTGATGTTTAGAATTGAACACATTACTCTGATATGTAAGAGTGCTGGCCTACTCTCTTCATGGATCTGGACATTACAATTCTGCTAATTCATCTGAAGTACTTTCTTTGTCAGCCACTCTACTTTGCTGACTAGATTGGATAAAGAAAAACTCTACAAATTTTTATCTGAGTACACTCCAGGTGACTGTCCCTGATATTCCCAAACTGTCATTTTCACTCATTCTTAAATGGACCCCTGGTATGTATCACCCTTTTTTTTTTCCCTCAATACCTGTGCTTAAAATTTCCAGATCTTCCATATTATTAGTGGTAATTAATAGTAATTCATATGATCACATTTATTAAGAAATCTCCCTCATGTCTATCCAAACAATGAATGATTTCAGAGCTACATGCAAGGTGCTTGGGAATTTAAGCTTGCAAAGGCAGAACTAGTTGATTGGGATAGATAAAAGAGACCTATATCTTATTTTAAGTGAAATAATGGGGCATGGTACAGTGAGTTACATTGTTTTTTCTGTCCTCCTGATGATGCTCAGAAAGCCTAGAATTGACAACATTACCCTAGCCAAAAATTTAGGAAAAAAATTATATAGGTCTATTGTTTTGGTTGAAAATTTCCCTAGTTCGATTTAAATTCTATTAATTTCATCATACTTATTCAGATACCAAGGCTGTTATGATAATATAATAGAGACCCTGCTGATTAATCACCATGTACAGTATTTGCGAACAGTCATAATGTCATAGTAACGACATCTGGGTGTGTGGATGGCTGGGCATGGGTGAGACTTCTTATGGATGTCTGTGCTGTCACACATCAAGGATGCAATTTGAATATTTCCTTGAGTTTATATCTTTAGATAAAGAGTATATTGCCAAATGCTTCTCTCTTTCTGCACTGCTCAGTTTCAAAAACAGACACTCCAGCACCTGTTTCTTTTTTACATTTCTTCCTATCAGTCAAGTATTTATTGACGTTTGGTGATCCCAGAACCCTGAGTCACACTCAGGAAGAGACACTATGGCTGCAAAATGTAATCATTACAATAACCAAGGTAAAGAAAGTTCTTCAAGTTCTTCTTTCCCTTCTGCCTCCTCCCTCCTATGGGGGTCCCATGAAAATACCTCAACTGGTGATTCCTCCTTGGCTTTCTGAGAACTTTCAATGTGTGCAGGCAGGGAATCACCCTTCACAGGCCATTTTACATCTATCGGTAGTCTGACACCGACTTTGCCCACCAGTTGTTTTTGATCACAGCTAGAGTATAGATTTTGGAAAGAAAGTTAAATGAACTTAATGGCTTTAGTCCATACTGAAAGTTTCTTTAATGATGTGAACAATAACTGTGCATATTAATAAGAGACAAATGAATCATGCAAGGAGCCATAAAGATACACATATATAAACAGTACGTATTTCAGTGATGTACATTTGGTGATGATATGGATATGGTCCCAATAAAGGTTTCAGCCTGCTCATTCCACTTACAATGCACTACTGCACACAACTATTCTTCATAATACACCCCACATGTCATTTTACTGGACATTTATTGACATGGATGAGTTAAAGGATATCTAAGCCTTTGCTATCTCTTTCCTTCTAGGATCAGAGTCCAGATTTAAGTCCCTCTGGTTATTCTCCAAGTTAGCTAATGTATTTGGCATTTGTGACATGTGATGTTTTCGTAAAAATGGAAATTTTCATGAATCTATGAAAGATCGTGATTTTCCCTTGCATAGAAATAAGAGGCTCCTGGAGGACCCAATTGCTCCTCCTGTGCCTCAATACAAGATGGTGATCACCAGGACCAGGATGGACAAAAACCAAGCCAGGCCCAGCTCATTGTTTTCAGGAGGGTTTCTCTACATTATTCTCCAGCATCTTTTCCCAACACCTTTCCTCTCAGTATTTCTCAATGGCTTACATCTTGATTTTGTATTCTCTGCTTTACCTTTCATTTGTTTTGAGTGTAGAAGTAATATTAAATTAGAATAATTGTTATCCCAACAATGTAAGGGGAAAAAAGAAAATTATTGTCTCCAACTGGAAAATTAGATAGTGGAATTAGATTTCTTTGTCTTTTTTCATTAACAATTGCTACTTTTGTGCCTTTCTGAGGGAAATCAAACAACACTTAATTTCATTGTTTTCAGTTCTCCTTGCACATGCTAGAGAAAAAGAGGGTAGTGAGTTTGCAATCCCGTTCCTCCCTCTCCTTGAGCAGCGTGGAAGATACGGGCTCTGAACTAAGCTTTCCCAAACACCAGAGCTCCAGGGTCCTTCCTGGTTCCTCAGACTGGCTTCATCTACAGACAACAGCTGCACCACTATGCCTGGAAGCAGATTAGGCACAGCCCTCACCCCTGGGCAGCTGAGAAAGACTTGGCAAGACTTCATGGTTGCTAGCTCTGACCACTCCTGGAAAGTGAACTCTATCACCTGGGTGTTGTTTTGAACTGGGGCCCTGTGCTGGGGACCTTCTTGGACCAACCTTGGTCCTTTAGAGTGAGCTTGGTTACCAATGCATTTTTGTTGGCCAAGACCACTCATGATGAAGGAGTTGATTTTAGCCCCTGTGCTCTTTATCTCTCCCCAGTTCCCCTACCTCTTCCTATTCTCATGCCTCAGGGACAACATTTCTGTGTGGAAATGCTTCTCTTCGTTTTAGTTTCCTTAGCTTTTGCTTGAATTATTTAAACCTCCTTTACAGTCTTGGAAGGAAAAATGACCAATACATGTCTCATTTCCTAAGCTATAGAAAATTATAGATAAATAATGTCATAGAAAATAATTTATATTTTATATAATTTTAACTGAGAAGGAGGTAAAATGAAGTTGTTTCATTTTTAATAATTTTAGGACTGATTTTATCTATTGAAATACTTTTGTGATTATACTATGACATTTAAGAACAAGTCAAAATATTTGCCCCCCCCCAGAGATCATTTCTTGGTAGAAAACACTCAATCATCACAGTATGGTGAGAAAAGGCCTTGCTGCCAGATAGTGTATCTAGCACAGTCAATAGTCCGAAAGGTTCCAACCTTGACATATTAAAGTGATTCTGTTACAGCACTGGTTGGAAATCACAATAGTTTCCTTTCTTTCCCCTTTTGTCATTGGGATATATTGAGAATGTTTGCTGTGTAGAAATGTTAATGTTTCCTGTGGATTCTGACTCAGCCTCTTTCCTTGTGAGATTCTCTGTCAGCTGAGGACTGATTCTTGAGCATCAAGTGCTCAAAATCTAAAACTAACACCTTCTGTCTTGCTTCAGCGTCTCGTCTTTAGGGAAATTCAGTGTCCATCATGGAAGTTGGTGTGGGACAGACTTTTAGCTAATGCTTATTGGCTGATAAACTGCAGATAATTCCGACCTGGGTGTGTACCCCCTGGGCCTTTTTGGTCATAGCCATTCCTGCCATGTTGGTTAATTATTTGGATTCCTACTCTTTTTATGCTGTATCTAGAAGACAGAGTCGTTTGAACAAGTTTTTAAGACATTTAGGAAGTGTTTAAAGCCCACCAGTTCTATTAAGTTCCTAAATTCCTTTCTTTTCTCTTTTTTAAAGGCAAGATACACAGGCTTCCCCACCTGAGGAGTGACTTTAGCCCTTTGCTGCAATAATTTTCTTTTTGAAAAATTTTATGGTATAAATGATTATAAAATGATAATAAAACTTCATCATAAGTGAAAATTGCAATTCTGCCTTAAGAAATGTTTTTATGGTATCATGCCTGCAGTTTAGAAAATAATCTTGTTATAAAATTGGCACATAGAATTAATTAGTCTTCACCCTGTTTCCCCGCTGACCTCTGCCAGGCTGCACCCCTCGGAGTACCTCAGGGAAAGAGGAGCCAACTCCCCACAGGCACGGACCCAGGGTCCGTGATTAATTTTGGCTTGACTTAATTATTTTATTTCCTAAATAAAAGCAATGGGATGTGTGTAGGCTGAACTGCGATTTAATCTTTGAAAAAACTAGAAATGTCACTGTGCCTATGCAAAAGCTTGTTCATCTTTTTACAATAAGTTGAAAAGTTACCGCTCCTGCAAGGCCTTCCCTGGTTCTGCTGGTACCCGCTGTTCGTCCTCCAAAGCGCTTCAGCATCTGTGGTCTGTGATGCACTCTGCACCCCTCAGGTCTCCAACGCTTGGTGTGATGGTTCCCCTCATTGCCCACCAGGATAGAGGACATGTGTCTGGTACCAGAACAAGCCTGAATCTCAGTGCAATGGCAAACTAGCACATTAGGTGAACTGACTGAGAATAAATTTATGGGGAAGAAGGAATGAAGCTTTCTGGTATATATTGTAGATTCATTATGTAAGTGATGTAAATGCATTAAAATGTGAATCAATATGTCTAAGACAACTTGGATCAGAGCCTCTATCTTTGCTCTGTCTCTTTAATCAACACCATGTCTGAAAACACTAGAGGCAGACTAATTGCATTTTCATTTTGGTCCAAATTTAGGAGGGTCAGTTTAATAAGCTGTTTGACAGAGCTCGAACAATCTTGCCAAGCTATAATAATGGGGCCAAAAATACAAAAAAAAAAAAAGGCACTTATTTAGCATCCACTGTCTGCTAAACACAGAAGAAAGTGCTTTAATACTTTACTCATTACTCGTTTATTACATACAAAGGAGCCATCAGACATGAGCTACAATTATGACCAATCCATAGATAAGGAGATTGATACGCAGAAAAGAAGTTAACTCCCTCAAGGTCACATATAAATAAGCGGGTTTGCCAAGATTTGCATTTGAGCAGTTAGTCATTTTGCTATATTAAATTTTTATAATGAGGTCTGTATTTGAGTTAAAACTAGTAATTGTTTTTCAAGAGTAAGGAAACGTAACTTCAAATATTCATGCAAAAGGGCTCTCAGGTTTAAATAATTACGAAGTCAGCCTGAACCAAAGGCACAAGGTAGCTGTTTAAAAAATCAAGTGTGATCTGAGCTGTGCAATGTGCTGTTTAAGGGAAGCAGTAATCCCACTGTGTACTAAGGCCACAGTTTGAGGTAGTGTTGAGGGTTTTTTTTTTTTTGTATTGAGTTTTTAAAATAAGTCTTTGACAATGCATTTTTGTCCAGAAGAAGACAGTATTAACATTTATGAAGGATCTGGGATCATCATCAAGTCAAATTAATTCAACAATATTAATTACTCAGTTACTTTATGATGGATATTACAGTATAAGGGTGAGCAAAACAGAGTTATGTTAAGAAACAGGGTATTCATTTCAAAGAAGAAATAGGTTGAGAGTAAGATGAACTATGATTCAGTCACCATGAAACATTCCAGTACCTGGTCTGTGTCACACTTTTTGCTGGGGAATAGGGATAGAATAACTCATCATGCTATTGCAAAGTCCTCTCTCGAGGAGATCGTGGCACAGGGACCCAGAGAGGTCCTGCACACTGGACTGTGGCACGAGGAGGATGTCCTAGTGGTGTAACCAGCAGATACTGAGACCAGCAGAAGGCAGCAGAGTGTGTCTGTGTTTTAGAGTGTGTGGCAGTGTCACCTGATAGCCTTCTGTGAGCACTTTAGAAGCTGCTATATGATATAAGAAAATGATTTATTTTAAAGAGAAAGGAAGGAAGGAAAGAAAAGATGAAGAAAGAGGTCCCTGGAAGGAACATAAAGTTTGGAGATCACAGAGAAGAAATTTTTTTTATTAATAGGTGAATACTTTCTCTAGCAATGAAAGAGAAGCAAACAAAACAGATTACACCCTAATGAAAGAGCGAGCTCCCCCACACCTTGTGTGCCATCACCTCATGTGGGTGCTGTGGGCAGGATTCCTGTCTTGATGAGCAGTTGGGCTAAATGAATTTTAAGGTCACCCCAGATTCATAAAATCTGTTCCTGGCACGAGCTGGTTCCTAAATAAGAAAGCTGCTTACAGGAAATGTTGATTTGGCTTGTTCTCCAGATACTTACAGGCAAAAGCTTTTTCTCCGCCACAGCCTAGCAGTGCCTTCTGGATGAGGCCCTGCACTTGCATCTTTGTATTTCCTGGCAGACCTCATTTCAGGGCACCCTCCTGTAAACTACCCTGCCCAGTAATTATAGTGATGATCACCGTCCAGTGAGCCAGGCTGAAAAGACCAAAGCCAGAGAGGTAGCGCTCTGGTTTCCCACTAAGGCCCTGCAGGTTTCTCCAGTTGCAGCTTCAGCCGAGGGAGGCATCAGGCACTTCTTAACTAGAACTGGTAATCTCCGATCAGGAGCCACACATTACGTCTGTGGACACCAACACTTTGCTGAGAAGTTTTTGTTTTAATCCAAGTTATTCTGGGGCCATTTACAATCATTTCCTCCTCTCTTTTTGGGATAGTAGAAAGTCCAATGCAGCAGCATGCAGGAGCACTGGCATTAGTTCTTTGCTTTGTCAGTTAACACCCATGTGTGTTCTCCTGTCTTTGATTTGGTTTCCCCTTCTATGAATCATGAGAGGCACATGTGATCAATAAGGCCAAATGATGCATTCCGGAGACTCAGCCTCATGAAACCTGTGTCCGTACATCTGGAGAAGGATCAGAATATTCGTAAATTCTCTTGAGATCCTGATGGTATAGCCAAATTTGGGGACTAGGTTAGATAATCTCTAAGTTCCTGTTTGGGTCTAAGATTCTATGAGTTTTGACTTCTGTTTTTCCCTCTTTAAAACTTCAAAGTTTGCATGTGTGTGTGTATGTGTGTCTGTGTAAAAGTCTTGAAAAGGCTTTTACGCACCACAACCCATGTGGAAAAATTCAATTCACTTTGATTATAGGCGACATCATTTTATTTTAACAATTTCTCTTTTTAATGCAGTTCAGGTAGCTTGAAGAACTGTCCAAAAAATGAAAAAGCTGAGAAGAATTAAATAAACATTTAGCTAAGTCAGTGTCTAACCTCATCCCAGCCTGTTCTCCCCTGCCCCACAATCTGCCCTCCCTTCTAATTCCTTCTCTTTTTTCTGGTCTCAAACATTTAAGCTACACATAAGAGAAAAAAAAGCTCTCCCTTAAGCCTATTTCTGAAATGATTCTATTTTTAAACACTGCAGTTCATCTCAATTGTGCTCAAATTCAATTCACTTGTGATTGTCTGCTATATTATTTTCTTTATCAATTTCTCCCCAGACTCAGTGGGGTAGTGATTGAAATTTGAAAGCTTATGGGGGAATAGAGTCCAAAATAGTATTGAGGGAAATGTGTCGAGTCTGTGGCTGCAAGAAGCCCTTGCTTTTTCTCAACACTCAATCCACTGTCATCCACAGCCTCTTGATAAATACCATCCAGAAAAAATGACTTAAAAATAAATTTAAAGTAATTATTTCTTTGTCTAAGGGCTATTTTCCTGCTAGGTTTAAAATATTTTATTTTCTATTGTTTTATCATATGCTCAATTCTTTGGTTAAGACTGACTTGATTTGGTTACTAAGTCTTTGCTATGCTATAAGTGAAATAAGGAGTGGTACGCAGCCCTGCAAGGTATTAGGGATGGTGACTTCGGGGATGTTCTTGAAGTGGGAAAATACCACTCATTCTGCCTCAAAACTGGTTTGGCTTTGGTCAGAAATGGTAACTCATTTTTAATATTCTTTGTTAGTAGCATATTTACTAAAACCATGATTTAAACCAATTTTTAATTCCATTCTTATTTCTGCCACCCAGAATTCAATGCAAAAGCGGTGGCCAACTGTATAGGACAATAAAAGGTACAGAAATACACACAAGAAGGATGCACAGTTCAATGTAAGGTTGTGCAGTTTTAATGCTTATTCAGGCACATTCACAAGATGATACTCATTCACGTCTAAGACTCCCATCTCATGGCAGAAATTCCATACAGGAAATGATCTCCTGGTAGGCATCTTGGTGTTTACCTGTGCCTTCTTCATTGTGTGCTTTCTTAGCCATTTCTTTTGGAGTCTCTTACTTTTAAAATACCTTCTGTGTCATCAGTTAGTTAGATTTACTTATATTGATTTGGGAATTGAATTTGGAAGAGAATGCAGTGATTCTTTGGAACTCATAAGAATGTTTTATGGGTGGGTAAAATATAAGGCTGATCAGTACATCTTCTTCCAAACAGACTGAACACATCCAAATTTTTTTTTAAATGAGACTTTTTGTCTCCCCTCATTCTGCTTTCATGAATTTCTCTCCTCTTTCTGTCTACCCATTATTAAAAATCTGTCCTTTCTTCAGAGCCATCCACCTCTAACATGTCTTCCCTGGCCACATACATTCTCATTGAAGGTGCACTTCCTCTACATGTTTCGTGTTCCAGTGTATACTATGAAAATTGGCCTAGTGCAGACTGTTGCAGAGCTGCGGAGGCTGAGGAGTCCCACAATCTGCCATGTTCCAGCTGAACAGCCAGAGAAGGTGACAGTGTAATTCCCGGTCAGGTTCTCAGGAGCACTGAGGTGTGAGCACTGAAGATGTCAGTCTCAGCTTGGAGAGGATGCAGTCCCTCTTCCTCTGCCTCCCCTTTCTGTCCTCGCCCTCAGTGGACTCCCACCTCGGTGAGGGTGAATTTTCCTTACTCTAATAATTCAAATGTAAATCTTTTCTGGAAACACCCACACAGATCCACCTAGTAGCATTAACATTTTGCCAATTTTCTGGGCATTTCTTACCACAGTCTGGTTAAGGCATCAAAAAATCATCACGCCTTGAAAGAGAGAACTAGATAGGGAAAAGGGGGATAAAGAAGAAAGTTAAAAGAAAAGTAAGATGAAAGGGGAAAAAATGGTAAAGTGTAGTTACACTTGTTGCAAATAGGGAGGGGTGGGTGAATGGAAGGGGGGGAGGGGAAGGGAGGAAGAGGGGGGAAAACCAAGATGTATCATGTACAGGTACAAAATAACCATGTTGCTTATGATCATTATGTATACAATGTACCAATACATGTTCTTGGTAAAAATAATAAAAAAATTAAAAAAAAAAACCCTTAATGAAAAAAAAAAAAAAGACTGTCAGCTTTTGTATAGCCAAACTGTGTCCTGTGCCCTGCATCTGGTAGTCTGTAGTGTGCCATTTGCTAAGCAATATTTGTGTAATGCAAGGTGGATAATAACAATTTTTTGAATACCTATGGGCTGAAAACATGATACATGTTATCTCTTAACTTTTTATGTTAAATACCATTATCAATCCAGAAATTGAGAAGCTGAGTGGTTTAACCAGTGTACAGAGTGTCTGAGGTGAGGTTTGAAGTCACTGCCCTGTCCCCGAGCAAACACACTGATGTGAGGAAGTTCCTCTCCAGGGCTTCGCTCTGTGATTTATTCTTTAATTTCTTCTCAGTTTTGTCTTGCCAAAATCACCCTCTTGAGGACAAGGGTGGAAAGTGATATGGTTAGAAAAACATGTGTGAGAGGTTGGAAATTCTTCCTGGAAGAGCTTATGAGAGAGTGATGTTAGGGTTGAGGAGTGAATAAATTCACATTATACAGTTAACCAAGGTACTTGAATTCTAACTGATTTAATTTCCTAATGATGATGGAATTTCTCCAATACGGAAGAGGCATCAATGGTGGAGTTTTCCTTTCTGGAATCAAATATAGGACGAGATACTCCATCGTTCGCTGATGCTTCTAATCAAGTTACTCACCTGGACCTACTTGACACCCAACTCTGCTCTAAACCCTCCTGCTTTCACAGACGAAGACAGTAATGACTGTGCTTCCCCTCTCATGAATTTGCATAATTGTAATGCTTCTATGATGCTGTTGCTTTTTCAAAACAATTCTTCGAAAGCGATAAGCTAGTGTAAGCCCTGGAGCAAACACATTTGTACATTCCCTGCCTTTAAGAATGGCTGTGAATAAAGACAATGCATGGGAAAAGCATGCCAGCAGAGCAGTCAAATGCCTGCTAGACCAGTAGGCCTTACATAGTTGCCTTCCTTGGAAGGTGGAGCTACAAAGTCCCAAATCCAGAATTTTATTCATGAACAAACTCATAAAAAGGAGATGGTATGTGTAAAGTACTTTGAAAATTATACAGGACTGTCTAGATATGAGGTACACTGTTTAAACATTTCTTATCAAAAACTTCAAAGGAAAGGCGTGTATTTCTGTAACAGTAAAAACATGAAGAAAGGTGCCTACAGTTGAACATAGAGAAGACCTGAGACCTATTAAAATATAAGATGAAAATTGTCTTGGGTGAAAGATGTGAATCCATGATTTTCATTGGAATATTGTATCCGTTGAACAAGCTTCTAAAATGGGCTGGTGTTCTCTACAGTCTTGTGATACGTGACTTTGGCAGCTTCTGTTACCAGAGTCTTTTGCTCCTGAATCTTGACTATTAAGTCATAGACATAACCTTGTCCTTTGCTAGTCCTCACCACAGGGAGCCAGCTGCATGTGTGCTGGTGTGGAGCCCAGAGAGGGCTTGTGAGACGCTGGTGAGAGAATATGCAACAGTGTCATTGCATGACTCCTCTAAATCAGGACAGCTGTGGCCAAGGCAGAGTGCCCCCAACCCCACTGATCACTGTGCTAGCCCCCGAGTGATCTAAATACTAAGGATGTGTGTTAGCAGTCACTTTTCTAAAATAGCTTTCATGTACTGTACAGACGGGTGGGTTGTATACACAAACGCTTCATATCCACTAAGTTTTTATTGTGTGTCATGCACTTAGCATGTACTTCCAGTACTGAGGATATTAAGTGTCTGTGTTGAAGCTTCAGTTCTTTACTGGTGTAATACAAACCACTCACCAAACTCAAGAGCCCCCAGTAACACCATTTGTAACCTCTCACAATTCTATGACTGGTCAGGACTGGTCTCAGCTGGGCTGTTCTTCTGCTATCTGTGGTGTTGGTTAGGGCTGCAGTCTTCTGAAGGCACAATGAGGCTTAATGTCCAAAATAACTCAATTACATAGCCGGCAGTTGGTGCCAGCTGGAGGGTAGAGCTCAGCTGGGCTGTCAGCCAGAGTGCCTCGAATCTCCTTGCGGCCTTTCTATGTGGATTCATCTCCACACAGCCTTGTGGCTGGGTTCCAACAGCAGACTTCTAACTAAGGAACATGCAAATTGAAAAGGTCCAGCCTTGGAAACTATACTGTCATGTCTGCTGCATGTTATTGTTCGAAGGGAATTGCAGGATCATGGGGAAGGTAAAAGATATCTCCTGTGTGAGCAAAGCTGGATGGGGAGAGAAAGAGGAAGAGAAGAGAAGAGATGGGAAGGGAAGAGAAGAGAAGAGATGGGAAGGGAAAGGAAAGGAAGGGAAGAGAAGGGAAGAGAAGAGAAGGGAAGGGAAGGCAAGGGAAGGAAGGGAAAAGAAAAGAAGGCTATTCGGTTAAACCAACTGGAAGTAAATATTTTACTTCTCACTTTCCTAATCCTGCTTCTATATTTAACTCCTTATTACACATGAAGAAAATGTTCCCAGTTCCTCGTAATACCAGCCATTGCATAAATAAGCTTGTAAGAATTTAATCAGTATTTTGATTAAGTATATATCTTCTTATATCTAAAGAGCAGTTTCCTTATTTCTTTAGCTATTGTGATATCTCTGATTATTTATGACAGTCTATTCTCAAAGGACACAAAAATCCATGGAGGAATAATTTCAGAATCATGATTTTGTTTATATACAAGTACAGTTTCTTTTCCTTGGCCACAATATCAAGTTTTCCATAACGATTATAAGTTAAAAGAAAGCCCTCACCATTGGTCCAAAACTGTACTATTGGTTATAAAAGCAATATATGGTAAGAACATGGATGCCTGGCTAAGCAAAATTCTTGGGATTTTCTAGAAGGACTCAAGCCATAGTGGAATGCTTGTGTCATATTTGTGTGCAAAGCATGCTATGATTTGAATGTGCCCCCTAAAACTCCTGTTGAAATTTAATTGTCTTTGTAACAGAATTAAGAGGTGGGGCCTTTGTGACATTACCCCTTGCGAATGGATTAGTGACATTGGTTTTGGAAGTGGTGTCATTATTAAAGTGAATTTCTCTTGCACATGCTGTTTAGCTCCTACTTACTCTGCTGCATACTTGTGTGGCCTTCTGCCCATGTTATGACACAGTGCAAAGGCCCCCCAATGTCCGAAGTGCATGCACACAGACCTCCCAGCCTCCAGACCAAGACCAGATAAACGCTGATTGTTTATAATTTACCCAGTCTCAGGTATTTTGTTATAGCAACAGAAAATGAACTAAAATCGGGAATATTCAGAGTAATAAATACTCATATATGTATATATTTACATCAGTCTTTATGCATATACATAGTGTTTTGAGGACAAAGATAACTTCAGAAAATGCTTGTTAAGTTACCTATTCTGAGCCATTTATTTGCCTTCAGCTAACTCTCCTCACATCACAAGAAAGGTGCTTAACCTCTGATTCAAGAATTTGAGCATTGAGCTTTCGTCCCATCTCTCACTCTGAGTAA
Source organism: Hystrix cristata (assembly GCA_004026905.1). NCBI lineage: Eukaryota > Metazoa > Chordata > Mammalia > Rodentia > Hystricidae > Hystrix > Hystrix cristata. The sequence continues at coordinate 47,562 of PVJO010003682.1, read as the reverse complement.
ATCATAAAGAAGTGTCTCGTTTGCTCATGGATCATATTTCCAGCCCCTCCGTTCACGTACTGCAGTTGAAATTTAACAATTTCTAGAAAGGAAAGAGCTTCTACAAATCCTGTACTCTTTTTGCGCGTTGGCAAGATATGACACGACTTTCACGGCAGAGGAGACCTGACATGGTTGGTAAAGTTAAACTTATAAGCAGACAACATGAGACACAATGGAACCATGAGGATTTTTTATTTGTTTTGGTTTGTTTTTTGTGGTTTTTTTTTTTTTTTTGGCACGTGGACCAGTGATGGCAAACCTTTTAGAGACCAATTGCAAAACTGCAGCCCTAACCCACTTATTTCTCACAAAGTGCCAACACTGCAATTAACCCTCAATACTGAGGTTTTAGTTTAGAAAAAAAACAACTCATGCATTAACATCTTTTGTCTTAAAAGAAAAACATCACCCACGCCACAGGGTTGCCACCACTAATACAGATGACACAGTAAAAGGGTTAAAGTCCAAGGTCAACCCAGAGTCTGTATAGTTGCCCCAAGTCCAAAGTTCTGCTCCTCTTTGGACTTGAGTTCTGTATGTGAAATAGGGATAGTTTGTCAGGTTGTTATAAATTTCTACATCATACGGCATAATGCCATGAAACAGAGCAAAACAAATCACCTCAAATTATACAAAAAAGTCATTTGTATTAAGTAGATAATTTTCCATAATAATACTGGGAAAATAAGCCCTCAATCTGTATATCAGTGTATCTGTATTTTGTGTTAAACCTCGCAAGAAAATGTGGCTGCTGCACTGCCAACAGCCTGCACAGACGTGAATGGATTCAGTCATCTCTGAGACTGTGGAGAAGAGTACATCAAAAGTGAAAACATGCATCCAGACAGACATACTCAGACACATGTCATGTGCACACGCATGAAATTATCACCTTCTTAGGAGTGTCCAAAAAAAGCTGGGAATAAAATTTCCACTTTATTTACTCGTGGCATTTGTTGACTTTCTGCAAACAGAATAATGATTGAAATGAGTTTCCATCTCTATTCTCACCGTCTGAAATTCTACCACCTGGAGGCCATCTGAATTCTCCTTTCGGGTTTTGGCAGTCATTTGAGAAGTGCCATGGGAGGATGAGCCAGCACAATGGGTTCTAGGGGAAGAAGCATCACTTAAATCACCATTCGAGGGAGTAAACAGGATTCTAGGGACTTCTGAGAGTGAGGCAACTTCTTTGAGGGAAAACTCAAGGCTGAAATTGGATGTGGATTGTTTAGTCCTGGTCAGTGTGCTTCACCCTGCCATGTAGCTGGCCGGCTTGTTATTTTCTCTTTGAAGGGCATGTAAAATCCCTGTCTCGAGCTTGATTATTTTAGGCTACAGATTCAAGGGCTGTATTAGTGAAGAACTTCCGTAGGTTTAGAGGGTTCAGATGAAAAGTCAGGACTAGTCGAGTTAGTGGAGATTTGGCATTACGGTGTACTATAACCAGTAATTGCATCACTGCCTGGCATGCAGATTGCGGTCCTGATGTGGCCAGCAGGTCTATCGGAAGAAAGGGCTCAGCCGTGTTCCCAGCCTAGTCTCCGAGTCTGCCCTTCTGAGGGTGCAGCCATCAGCCACATGAGCCATCAGCACTTGCCATATGGCTAGTGCGAGTGAATGTATCTGCATGTGTGAAATACACACCAGATTTCTGAGACTGTAGAATTAAGGATGGAAACTGCCATATTTCTAAGTCCTATATTGGTTATAATTTGATATGACAGTACTTTTTGTATCTAGGGCTATCATGTAAAATGTGAAAATTAATGTCACCGGATTATTTTTACATTTTAATATGGCCACTATGAAAACTGAGATTACAGATGTGACTTATGTTATATTTGTAGAAGCTGGTGCTGTCTGGACAGTACCAGTCTCAACAAAGAAAAAAAAAGTAAGACTTCACTAGACAGGTAATAAATCTGCTAACTCGTTATTTTGCTTTTAGGAACCTGTTTGCCCAACTGTAACATAAGGAAGGAGAGATAGAGAAGAAAGTACTAAAGTGGCTAGCATAGCAACAGTACCTTTTTTTCCCCCTCCAGTATAACCTTGGAAACAAGGAAAAAAAAAATGAAGAAGAAGAGCAGAGACCAAGTACACTCAAGCTGTCTGTCATGGAAGGGGATTAAGATGCTGCACATGGCCAGATGGATTTGTGTCAAAATTATCACTGGCACGAATGAGGTGGTGTCCCCTACAAGTTCAGGTAAAATGCCCTTCCCACCCAAACTAGTACGCAGCTACCACTGAACCAAGCAGACTAATAAAAGCTAGTTAAACTTTTTCTTAGCCTAAATCTGAGCTATTTTGCATCTCTTGAATCACTGAAAGGCTCAAAATCTTTCAGGTAAGGAAGAGATTATCTCTGAATCTGTTCCTAATTTCGCTGCTCCTGCAGTACCTTGGAGAGCTCCCCGGAGCTTGGCGTGGGAATGAAAAACAGAGATTCCGCATCACAGATAACTCAAGTTAAAAGAAAAAAAAAAAAAAGATGGACTATAGAAATTGGAGAAGAGAGGAAGTACTTCTTCCTCCATTCATATCTACTTTGTTACTGTTTTCTAAATGATATCACAGAGCAATTCAACTCCTCCAGGTTAAAGGTTGAGGAAAGAGTCTCAGATGAACATTCTTAGTTCACAGAAAGAAGACAAAGTGGACGTGGGATTGTGCTTCTGAAGCCCTGTCTGCTCTCTCAGGCAAGACGTATAGGGCAGAGAACATTTTGCTGAAGAGCGCTGCCTCCGGCAAGCTCCTCGAGTCTTCAGGGGCCAGCGCCACAGACCCCGGCGTTTTCTTCAGACGGGTGCTCTAGTGAGGTTAAGAGGACGGCCGCTGTGGCCAGCTTATCTCCACTAACGCATCTCTTCAGCTACTTATGAGCAGCGTGGCAGGTTTCTTAACCTCTCTGAAGTTTCGTGTCCTCATTTGGATATGCTGATGATACCTCCCTGTGGCATGAGCGTACACACACCTATATTTGTAACATGTTAATAGGGTAATTGACACATATGGGTAGAATTACACTATGTTATGTAACAGTATTCTTTTTAAAATTCATCTTTAATTAGTATGTACTTGCAGTACATAATGATCATAGTCATCACGGGGGAATTGTACAGGTACATAACACATCTTAATTTTTTTGTCCTTTTCCCCTCCCCATTTACAAAAGATCTATTTCCATTTTTTCCTTTGATTCTTTTTTCCTTTAAGTCCTTTTTCCCTTCTTTCCCTCCTCTTACCCCCATTTCTTGTTCCCTTTCCCATCTGAACAATTTTTTCCTACTTTCTAATATCTATCCTCCATTTTGTTCCTTATTTATAGTTAGGGCTTTGTTATGGTTTGTGTCTAGATGTCCCCCCAAAGCATCACGTGGTAAGAGGTGGCTGAATCTAGAATGTGTGATGCTGGGATTAAGGGCACGTGATTACTAAATCAATTCACTGATTGGTTTAGCAATCCTAATCCTGGCAGCCTGGATAAAATAAAAGGAAAGACGCTGTTTCGGCCCCTTTCTTACCCCCTTGCTTACCTTGCTGCCTTCTACCTGTCTACCAGGCCACCCTGCCTTGAATACAGCTGTTTGTGGACTGAAACCTCTATGAACTGTGAGCTAATAAACCTTTCTTGCCTTAAGTTTGGGTGCCGGGTATTTTGTCTCAGCAAAGAGAGAAAAATAACTAAGACAGGCTTCTTGCAAAAGAGAAACTGTGATATTTAAACTTGTGTGTCTGATTTATTTCACTTTTGATTATGGTCTCAAGGTGCATTCATTTACCTAAAAATGCTTCGAATTTATCCATCTTTATGGCAGACCAGTATTCCATTGTATATAAATACCACATTTTCTTTATCCATTTATCTTTTGATGGACATACGGGTGTTTCCAAGATTTAGCTATTTTAAATTGTGCTGCTGTAAACAGGGATATGTACGCATCACTGTGGTATGATAGATTTAACTCTTTTGGGTAGATACCTAGAAGGGGAATAACTGGGTCAAATGGAACCTCTAGTTTTAGTTTTTTGAGGAAATGCCATACTGCTTTCTGTAGTGGTTAGACCAATTTACACTCCCATCAACAATTGAGAAGGGCTCCATTTCCCCCCACAGCCTCTCCAGCGTTTGTTATTGATTGATTTCTTGATGTTACCCTTTCTTTCTGGAGTGAGATGGAATCTCATTGTTGTTTTAATTTGCATTTCTTGAATGGCCAGCAGTGTAGGATCAAGCATTTCTTAATGTATTCATTGGCCATTTGTACTTTTTCATCTGATAAGCATTTATTCATTTCTGAAGCCCATTTTTGGATTGGGTCTTTTATCTTGGGAGGCTACTTTTAAAATTTTTATACATATTTTTTAAGATCTAAAAAGATTAGTCTTCTGCCTGAGAAGTAGCTGGCAAACACTTTTTCCCGTTCTGTGGGTTGTTTCTTCACTCTGTTGGTGGTTTCCTTTCCTGTGCAGAAACTTTTAATTTGATGTGATTCCACTTGTAGATACTTTGTAATATTTCCTGTGCAGCCTGGGTTTTGTTCATAAAGACTTTGCCTACACCTATGTCTTCAAGAGTTTTGCCTATTCTATCTTACAATGGATTAAATGTTTCTGTTTTAATATTTAGATCTTTGATCTACTTCAATTTGGTTTTAGTGCATAGTGAGAGATACAGGTCCAGGTTCGAGCCTCAGCTGGAATGCTGGATAGCCAGTGTTCTATACTTCAATGACCTAGGGTGATTTAACTGTATAATAACATGTTGCTTACTGTTGACATTTCCCTGAAAGCAGATTCTAAAACAGAGTGAACCATTTGGGAAAGTTATTATTGAGGACTGTTGGGATCAGCTCCTGTTGCAGGAAGTAAAACGGGGGAGATTGGGAAGGAAACAAATTGTCAGTGGAAAAAATTATGTTGTGATGGTTTCAACTCAGATTTCTGCTGACATCACAGAGAAAACTGTGAAGGCAGAACGGACCTTCAGCACTGTTCAGAGTGCGGGTAAGTTCTGGACCACAACGCCCATGCTGTCAGTGGTTTGGATTGGCTGGGGGTCAAGGTGGTTCAGGACAATGGCGGCTGATGTGCAGCACCCTCAGTGGCTGGGGACTCCGTTTCTGTCCCTAGTGAGCGGCAGCACCGGCAGCTCCTCGGCAGCATTCTGGACGCTGCGTGACCAGAAGCAGGTTGTTGCTTTGTCACAGCGCTCTCTGCACCCGGGAAGGGAGGAGTCTCTGCTGAGTTTTGAGTGGTGTCCAACAGAAACCTTTTTCTGTTTTCCAGTTTTTGAGACCAGTTGAGAAATATGACATAGATATCATCTACATAAAGCTAAACCGTCACCTTCCTTATTGATACAGCTGAGTTAAGGGATACGGATTTATCTCATTTAGTAGTGCCCTATGTAATCTGTCTCTCCCGGAACTGGACATGTCCCCACAGCGCAGGGTCAGGGCCAGACCTTTCCCAGCATGTAAACTCCTGGACAAGCAGGGAGCGCACATCCCTCTCCTGAGGGTGATGCATGCAGAAAGAAGCAGCCAACCCAAAGTCCTTGAACTTCTTATGGTCGTGGCCTTCTTCTCCTGAATTCCTCGGAGGTCATGGGAAAGAATGGAAAATGTTTCTCTGGCTTCCTCTTTGGGGAGCATAAAGAGAAAATTCTCATTCTGTAAAAATGAGGAGCGGGATTTAAGCATATCTGCTAAATTCTGTTACTCCCTCTGGCTATTTTCGGTGTTCCCTAGAAATTTTGTGTTCTGAAAGTAGCTCAACAGAAGATGCTACCTTCACTGGCATTTTCTAACAAGGCCCTTTCGTCCACAAGGCCAGCATCAGGCTTCTAAAAAGAGAATGTGTAGCAATGGTTCGGAACTATATAGATATGCAAAAACCTTGTTCACATAGCATGTAAAGACAAATGATTCTACAAGACTAATCTTGGGAAATATGATCTCCTCCCAAAACTATTCCGTCGCTGCTCCAGAAAATGCAAGTTTCAAACAGTTATGTCTTTCTGTAGTATCTGCCTCCAAGTTCTTCAATACTAAGTTGCATTCATTTTTTTGATTTATCTATTTAAGAAATTGTGTGTTGACTTAGCACTGCAAAGCGGGAGCTGGTTCCTCATCTTCCATATGCTCCTTATCCACATCCTACCACCACAGTCACAAGATAATCTTGATCAGATCAGAATTACAGTGTGTTGTATACCATGACTTTTTCTTTCTCACAGAACTTCTTCATTTCTTTCCAATTAAGAAGAGTATTTTGTTTTGTTGTCTTGTGTTTGAAGAAGTATCACTTACTCATTTCCAAACTCTTATCTCTGATGTGTAAATCTTTTCTTACTGTGTCAAAACACATGTATTTGATCAATTTCATCTTCTTGGAGAATCCTTTTTTGGGTCTTTCTCGCTTGTTTAATGCTGAACTGGTTTTCTCTAGAACTGCCATGTAGCTTTAAATGTCCAGTTTCTTTCTAATATCAAATTATGATCTCCTGCATTTACTTTGATTGCTGGCATCTGTGTCTTTTCATTTTCTACTTTCCCCCCTCACTTTGTATAGTGCTTCTCACAGTACATTCTGATAAAGGGCATATGGGAGACAAACCGCATGATATTACATGTTTACAAACACTTTCATTGATCCTCACACAGAAGTCAGAGTTTGGCTAAGTAGAGAGCTCTAAATTGAAGACAATTTTCATCGAAGTTTTAAAGGCACTGTTCTTCTATTTTTAAAATTCAAATAATTCTGTTAGGAAGTTTGGATGATTTCTTATTTTCCATCTCTTGAAGTAACTTGCTTCATATTTCCTTAACATTTGAAATGTTTAGATTTGTACTTTTATTCCAGTATTCTGTAACATGATGTTATACCTTATAGCGTATTTTACTGATACTGCAGGGATCTCCAGGGCACTGTTCATGCTGGAGGCTCATGAAGTGATTGCCAGGAACCAGTTTTGAACTGTGTGGATTATCTTCTTCATTTTTATTATTTATATACGAAACCTCCCAAAATATTAGCACTCTCTCTCTCTTTTTTTGGTACTGTCACTTTTATTCCCTGTCTCCTCTCTCTCTTTTACTGTCCAGATGATATCTCTAACTATTCGCAACTATATGGTTAAATCCTATTGAGTTTTTAATTTTTGCTTTCTTTGTCTTATGGTTATTCTGTTTTATTATAACACTCTGTTATTGCTTAAGTATGTAATGTTTTGCCATATCTCACTAATGATATGATTAGAGGCTTCGTTTTAAAGTTTTCCTCTCCTATATAATTTCTTGGTTTGGTCAAAAATGTTCATTCTGTGTATATGGTTTTTTGTTTGTGCATGGTATCTTCCCTCAATATTTTTGTTATTTTTGTAATGCCTGCTCATTTAAAATGATGATATAAAAATACTGATCAGATGTTCTCTATATTTTGGTAGATTTTATCATAGATAGAGCTTGTTAGACTCTTTACTGGGAGATTTAAGCTTTATTTCTTCAATTGCAAATTGTCTGTCTGAAGGATACAATTCTGGCTGTCAACAGTCTTAGAGCCCTATATAAGAAGAATACCATATGTTGGCTCTTAACTGTGCAGAATCTTTACCTCCAATCAGCTAACTGGGAGTGGGAGGGAAGCTGCCCAGGTCGTCAAAGAGGAGGAGAGACTCTCCCATGTAGCTTCTGAAACCAACTTTTACCAGATTTTTTACCTTCTAGGCCCAACTTCATATTCATTGCTCTAAATATGCGATGTGGCCAGTTCCTAAGCTTACAAGGAGTTGTTGGGGCGGGGGTGGTGAGTTGATTCATTCCTTCTCTGCTTTTTCCATAACCAGCTGAGTGTTTGAAATCCTCACATCCAATAGGTTAGATTCATACATTCTTCTGCTTTCTTGTCTGAAGCATTAGTTACTATGTGACTATCCTTATTCATTTGTATTTTTGAAAAATAAATAGCCCTCTTACCGTTGTTTAGTTAGGTTTCAAGGGAGGTAGCAGTTTTTAAAACATATTTTCTAAATATGCTATCTATGACAAAAATACCTTCTTTTACATAGCAGAGTTGTATTCTCACTACATGCTTGCACTTATTTCTTTATTTCCCATACATTCATTATCTTTATTTAGTAAACATGGCTTTACAAATCTGAGACTCCTCTGGAAAAAATATATATATATATCTTGATTTCCAACTGCTGTGTCTCCATAAACTATCTGGAACAGATCTTACACATTTCATCTTAATGTCTACTTTAGACCCAAAATAATTTTTATTGATAACAGTAATATGGTAATTCATTACGGTATGCTGTTACCCAAGTGCTAATTAAAAGGAAAGATAGTTGAAGGATAAAGGAGGGCTTGAAAGCACATCACACAAAAGTTCCTTCCTAATATATTTCCTGTCTATCACACTTATTACTGCAGGGTGGGTGGACAGGTTAATTACGTGCTAGGTAGGAGAGCGGGTATGGAGGATGTTACAATCTCAAAAGCAAATGCTTACCATCATTTTATCTAAATATAAGACAAACTCACCTTGATGAAGGACTGCATTTAGTGATTATATGTAAGATGACCTCTCTACCTAAAGATTGTAGATGGCAGCAAGTTAACTTTTACAAGAGAGAGCTGGTGGAGAAATGCTGATCCTACAGCAGCTGTGGGTGACTCATATCTAGTATCTCGGATTTCTTCAAGTTTGCTTGATTTTTTTTTTTTTAACTATCAAAGGTTCTTTTTTCTGCATTTCTTTCTGAAGGCATAGTTTTTATGGGAAATCTCTCACATGGTATTTAGGAACACATAATTGAAAAAAGACTGTATTCGTAGTTTATATTTATTTTTGAGTGGTGAGAATTTCTCATTTCACATAGGGAAGACTCTTGTCCCATGAAGGAACCCTTTGTCAACCTCATACTCTCAGCCTCTCCTATTCTCTCCCATCTTGTCTTGAACCACATCCGGCTGCAAGAAGCTCACCTTTGGTCAGCCCATTACATCCCGTGGAGGTTCCACTGGAATGTGCTAGGTAGCACTCTTTATTTTGCTTTGGACTGAGAAAGCATCTCCTTACAACTCTTCTCCATCTGTACTGATTCTTTCTTTCTGCACTTATGTATCAGGACTCAAAATCTTTCACAGGAAAGTTTACTCAACTTCTGAATAGGGAGGAAGTAGCTCTTCTGTTTTCTCTTCTGTGTCTCTATTTAATCACTTTCTTTGTTTCTACTTGTCATTTTCCTCTGCAACCTTCTGTATGTCAGTTGCCATTTTTTTGGACAATGTGCCTGGATTCTTTAAATGAACACCTACAACTCAATACAATACTGTACACCAAATATGTGATTCATAGATTACAGGGAAACTATTAAGACTGTTCTTGTGATCATTGTACTTTTCCTGGTACAAACCAGGGTCCCAATGGCTGTGTTAGCAGCAGCTTTCTGTTGTGTTGTCTTGCAAGAGCTCAGAATCCTCTCTGTCCCCTCAACTCACTTATTGCTCCAAAATCCTCAACTCACTTATTGCTCCAAAATAAACACAACTTTGCTATTCTTATCAAAGCATTTTCAAACTTTGGAAAATGACAAAAAACATGATTTTGTGATAGTCTCAATTTATATCCTTTTAAAAAAAATCCTATTTCCTCTCAAAATGAGTATGCTTCTCAAATGTGAAGACTAAACTTAGTATTTTAACTGCCCCTTTTCACTTTTGCAATATGGCGAATGGCTAGTAATACTTAATCCATTTCGCCTCATCCATCCATGAACTGTCAAGGGACAGATGCAACCTCAGACACTGAGTTAAACTCTGCTGCAGCGTATCTGAGTGAAAAGCACAGGATCTCAATCCTTGGGAGGAAAACAACTAGCACTAGTACGGTGACAGCTCCCCCGAAAGGTGCCTTGTAGATACGATGCAGTGACAGTGAGGCAGCACGATCTCCCCAACTCTCGGGCTGTTCTGAATGTGCTTTGCTTTTGGGTGCCAAAATCATCCTGCAGGATCATCGGTTGATATGATGCTTTGACAACTTTGCCTGACATGGTGGCTAATGATGATAATACCGCCCTGATAATTCCACTAGTTTGTGTACATTGTTTTATTAGTATCGTCAGACATTCAACTCTGAGAAAAATAGTAAACTGTGAACACAGCCAAGTGTAAGTTATTTGGGCTTATTAAGAAACCTCTGAAGAAAGAGACTAATGCTATTCCCTCTCTGATAATTGTTGACCAAAGTATAATAACGGGCTTCTTGCAGACATCTTTATATCTACAATTCTGTTTCACTCTCGTGATAACACTATGGGTTAGGTAAAATAGAGATTGTTGTTCCCACTTTCCAGATGAGAAAACTGAGGTGATAACAGTTGCATGACTGAGTGTGTGCCAGACCAGTATGTGCCAGGGAACAGGCTTCTGAACGTCAGCTTTTTCATCCTACTAGAAGCCAGTCTGAGAGTCCAGCCATTCTCGTGTCTGCCTGCCTGGTGTTTGTGTTGGAAGAGGGAACATCTTTGTGGTGCTCAGAGGATGATGTAGGAAGCCTTTGAACATACTGAAAATGCTCAGGTCCCAGGAAACAGGTTGGAAGGGAAGATGCTGGGCCACTCTAATTTAGATCTTTCTGAAAGCTAAGGCAGGAAGCCAAGTGATGGATTCTTTTTAATATGGCGTTATTGTCAGAGAATAGCTTCGATATGCACTGTAAGCATTAAATGCTAAAAATAATAACAGCAATTATAGATTGTTCTGACACCAGAAGAGCAGAATTATGCTTCTTAACTGCATTTGCCTTCAGCCAGTAAAAATACAAAATCACTTTTCTGGAGACTGTCTTCCACTGTCCCAGATTACCAAGAGATGGCAGCATTCCATCCATCATTCAGCAACCACACACTCTTTCTCGGGAACGAAGATCTCCTCTTTCCCCAATGAAGTGCAGAGAAAAAAAAATAAAAGTTAAAATACAAATCTATTTCATAATAATGCACAGTCGTATGGTCATGCGGCTCCACATTGTCCGGATCTAAGCTTTGGTGTGGATGATACCTAACTGTAAAGGTTCAAGTGTCTCATTTAGGAATAAATGCGTGACGTATAGTTGACAGCAGTGTGCAAAATCCACTGAGTGATGACTCACGGAGGAGAACGATGACACACGGCGCCCCCCGTGGATGCGCTCGGAGGTTTTCCTTTGCTGGCTTCTCTGTTCCGCAGACCCTCATCGTCCACAGTTAAAGTGCACTGTGTTCCTAGAGCTGTGTACGTGCTCACTGTCCGGGTTGCTGTTCTGTTTGGAGACTGCTGTTGTCTGGCGGCAAGACATTTCGGTAAACCACAGTTCATCAGTACCCGCTCGCCAGTGAAAGCAGCCCTGGATACGCCATCCTTTCCAGGAGGCGGTGCAAGCAAGTCTTTCTTTGGCAAGATGCAAAGAAGACCATAAAGTTAAAACACTTCAGAAGTTTCTGTTTCCAGTGCTCATCTTGCCGTAAAATCTTTCTTAAGAACTTTTTTCTGTAATCGAGTTATTATTTTGTGACAGAGGCCAATGGAAAAATAATTTTGATGCATTTCTCATAACAAAAGTGAATACTCTTTAGAGTATATAGATAGATTGCAATTCCTCCTTTCTCTTTTCTTTGGGTAATTGTATAGTTTTACCAGTAATTGTCTTCAATTGTCAAATATTACGTATTTGTTGTAGTTAAGTTGTCAGCCATTGATCTCCAAATGTTTTGGAAGCTGCAGAGTCTCTGCTGATGCGTCTCATTGCCTTCCGTTTTAGTAGAAGTCACTGCAGTCTTCACTTGACTGGAGAACCGGAGAACTAGACTCCATCTAACTAGAACTGGAAGTCATCTGTGCTATTTATCTTCATCTTCTCCAAAGGATGACTTGTTTGTCCCAGAGAGCTGGGAGGAAGTGTCAGAAGGCACGCCACACCCTGGTGGCCCGGACAGCCCTAGGTCGACCCTAGTGGTCTTACTTCCACACCAGTGTGTTTTCCACTGAATCACGATATGTAAAAAATGTTCAGAAAATGGCACTTCTGGTGCATAAGGTGATTCACTGCCACCATCCTTCGAGGCGCCCTAGTTACCTGGGTGGGAGGCATTGCCAGTGTCCAAAATGAGTTTTTGAGCAAAGGAACAGCAACAGGGACTGAGCATTGACCTCCATGAAGCAAAGAAAGGTGTGGTGAGTCCAGGCGCTTGCACAAGGACACAGGTCCTCAGCTTTAGACTGCAGTTTGAGAGCCCTCAGTTTTTTTGTGTCTGGAGACAAGAACATTTATCTCTTGCAAAAGACTCCATGTCTATACACATCCAAAAAGAGAGTCAATCTGGCAGAATTTCCTGGGACTCTCCCGGGTAGCCGAGAAAGTTTTCCTGAACCAAATGGAAGCTTTGAAGTGAAGAACATGTTCTTTGTCCCTGATAGAGCCAAGGCTGAGTCGCAAACGGATTGAGTCCCAGGTGGAGTATTACGGAAAGCGGCCCTGGTACTTCTGAAGTCAGTGACTAGGCGGCCATGAACGATAGCTCCTCTCTGGCTGACCCTCCCGTTGACTGAACCTCTCCTGCAGCTTCATCGTTGACAGCATGAGGGCATCAGGTGGGAGTTCGGGGGATGTGGGTGCTCAGAATCTTTACTCCTTGTCATTTGTGCCCCTTTAATATAGACCAGGGCCTGTAATGAGCAGGAAGCCCCGGGAAAGGAGCTGTCTCTTCCAAAGCTCTCTTTTTATCCAGAAGGAAGCCTTGGTGGGCTCTGACTCTCCCACAGACTACAGAAGAGGACCCAGTTCTCATTCTCAGGGAGAAAAATGATGAACAAGTCTTGGTGATAGTGACACTCTCACATGTCAGATGGGATTTTGAGTGCTTTTCATATACTAATACTTACTCCCCAAATAACCCAAAGCAATTGCTACCACAGTTACCTCTCTTTTACTCATAAAACCAAAACTTGGAAAAATTAAACAACTTCTTGACATCACACAGATAGTACGAGCTAAGGCTTGGATTTGAACTCAGACTTACTCTGGAGTCTTTGTTTTAAATATATTCTACTATCCTCCTGTACATTTCTCCTCCATCATTGGTAGCATATTCTTTAGAAAGTCCACTGTCTCTGTGTTTCCAAAGAATGCAAAGACTGAGTGTGAGCCCCAGGAAGTGGAGAATTATGCTCGACTGGGAAATAGGCAGAGATTCATAGGTGGTGCCTAGCACTGAGGACAGTGACACCCCTGCAGTCATCCTTCCTCAAAAGGCCACGACTAATCTACAGGAGTGAAGCTGCGGCAGACCAGGCCCCAGTACAGGAGCGGAGAGCTGGTCCCCGGGCCTGGCCCTCTAAACCGACAGTGATTTTCCAGAAGCCCCTGCACCACTTTGTGGACAGACTTTTCCCTTTTGAGTCCATCAAGTTTATTTCTCTCTCGTATATTGTGAGCAACAGAACATCACCCCGATTTATACTTTTCACAGAAAGGAAACTTTCCCATCGCTGGTTCCCAAAGAGATCCTTATGGGAAAAGGGTGGGGAGCAGCCTGGTGGAGCGGTTCCCCAAAGGACTCTTCAGCTCTTCTCCGTGGGACTCTGTCTGAACTGCACAGCGAGACACTTTCCGCTCCTATCTTGACCTCAGCAGCTACTCACCACTTTCCTCGCCTCTCTAGTCCCAGCTTAGCTCTGCTTCAGGGTCTCTGTCTTTCAGTCTTCCCTTCATCGACTTGATTTCTCTGTGTACCTGTTCACGAACTCTTGTACTAAAGAAGTTTCCATGGTGAATTTTGTCATCTCTATATTTTATCTGTTAGCCTTGTTTGGGAATCATCAGAAAAAGCCAATTCTCCTATCCTCTCATATTAACAACGCGGTTTATCTCCAAGTCAGTACAGCAGTTTGCAAGAGGAATTTTACTACTCTGCAAAGCTTCTAGAGACCTGAGAAATAATCTATGACAAAAATTTCACAAAAGTCTTAGCAACTCCTCAATTATGACAGAGCAGTAGAAAATGATGCTTCGGCCTCAGACAAGAGACAGGGTGATGGAAGGTGTTGGGCAAATGGTGGACTATAAATACTCCCACCTTCCTCATGTCTGTGTCCTTGGGCTCAGGACAGCTTTCATTCTTGCTGTGTGCTGCACACTGACATAGAAGAGTCAAGGTTTTAGTCAACAAAATCTGCTGTATTTCTCAGACATGTTTACTTCCTTAGTCATTGTAATGGCTCAGTTAGCAGATTCACATATCCAGCCCACCCTGTTAGATCACATTATTTTATAGGTAACAGCTCTGTAGTAGGCCGTATGCTACATTATGACAAAGGACACTATCATGCGTTGACACTCCACAGGAGCCAAGAAATATGCTGAGAGTTATAACCATATCATCTCATTTAAAGTGAAAAAGAGACCTATGAGGCAAGTATTATTAATTATTCCCATTCCATGGGGAGAAACCAAAGATTAGCAAGGTGAAGAAACTTCTCCAAAATTACATTGCTAGTAAGCCATAAGAATAAAGTTGGAATGTGGGAAGTCTGCTGATAAACACTGTGCTAGAAACAGTTATCCATGTATCCTTAGGGATTTAATTTTGTCCTTGAGCTCACACTCTGTATGTCTTGTTCTTTGCAATGGTGGGACCTTGAACACACAAAGGACACAGGACTGTGCTGCTGACAGATTGAACTGAAAGGCCCTTCTTAGCGAAGGCTTCATTGCTGAGGATTGAACCCAGGTCCTCGCACACATTGGGCCAGAGCTCTACGACTGAGCTGCAGCTTCAGCACTTGGGTATTTTTAGCTTCATTTGCCAACTAAGCCCTTTGAACAGGTGTATGTATAGATATAAAATATATTACTGATTCAACAACAGCCCTGACTCAATAGAAATGTCCGAAGGAGGATGTCTACATGACAGCAAAGTGAGACTTGCAGTGTGTCACAGAAAGTCATCCCGGGGCCGACCTGTCCAGCTGGAGTGAACAATCTGCCCTGTGCCTTCGCTGCCTCTTGCACTACCTGGTATGTTTCATAGTAATCGTGTCTGTCGAATTATCTGTCTTTCATGCTGGATTGTGATCTCTCTGAAGGCAAATAGCACTCATTTATCCTGAGAACCCAGAACAAGATTGCTCACTGCAGATTTGAAGAGTGCTTGGAAGTGCTCATCAGCGGTTATCCACCTCTTCGGATGCTAGATAACTCTGTAGGAGTTATTTGCACCGGACAAACCACAGCATAGTCCTGTGACTCTGGGCTGCCACATATGTGAAAGAGTTTCAGAAATAGAAAACATGCCATGTGGTGTTCTCACCAACAGCACCACAGAATGCAGTCAGTGCTGTGTGGAAGAATTTCGAATGTTCATCCTTCTCATCAAGTCTTAAAAGCAGCAACGAGAAAACAGAGACACCAAATCAGGCAGATCACACTGACTCTGAGACCCCCAAAGGCAGCCAGATCCTGGTTTGGTCCATAAACAGACATAGTGAGGACAGTGTGTGAGTTCTGAGGTCACTGGTCCAGGTCACCGTCATCAGGGCTGCAAGCTATAAATGGAGTTTCACAGATATCAATGGCGGAGTTACTTGCTTCACTCTAGCGATTTGGGGAAAGGCTGGAGAATCTCCTTTTATTTTCAAGGTAACAGCAGATAAAGGATTTAATAGGCTTTTCTCCATCTATACAAAACTCCAGTCAGCCTGCGAGTTGCTTTTCTCCTCTAACACAGATTCCTGAAGAAACTGCTTCTGGCTTAGAAATGGCAGCACCAGAGAAAAGCTGCTCCAGGCTGAATAATTATTTCACGTCTGATCCCTAAGTCTAATACCAAGTGAGTGAAGCGAGCCCTTTAGTAAAACAAATACCCACATTACGCCGGTAGGAGCAAGCAGACAAATAGGAAGAGGCAGCCAATTCTGTTGCGGAGCGGGCGCCAGCATGGATTGCCAGAGGGCATCTGCCATGGCTAACAACAAAGCCCATCTCCACATGAGATTCGGGGCGCGCTGCTAGCCGCCCGCACTGGCCCCCGCCAGCAGGACGCCACTGAAGGTATGTGAGAACAGCTCTGCTTCCTGCATGGACGTGATGTTGAGTAAATTGATTTCCATTTTTACTAACTGAAAACTGGTCGTCGCTAATGGGAGAATGATTCTGGGTACCATATGGGCACATGGATATTTTCTAATTTAGTGGCTAAATATTATCTGTTCATCTCTATATTAAGACATTTTATTATAATTATTTATACTGCCCGTGGCGGAAACAAACAGAGCTATTTGCTGAAAGGTTAAATGGGGAGAGCTGATGACTTCAGCTCCTGCTTGGGGAATCGGAAGAGAAATGACACTCACATTATTCCAATTATGTTCCAGGAAGCAAGTATGTCAGTGAAGAGTGCGGCCTGCAGTGTTTATCGAAGGGCGGTGACACACCTCAGATCTTATTTCCAACCTTAGCATCATGGTCGGACAGGGCCTGCAGGACCTGAGAGATGCTTGTTCGAAACTTTTCATTTTAGAAACTACAGGCCCCAAGAAGGAATGTGGCCACTCCAAGACCACTCAGGTCTGGGCAGGTTTAAGAAGGTTTAAGTCTTTCAGAACAAGGTCTTGTGAGTTCTTCACTTAACTCCATCATTCTGTATTCCTTCTTCCAGAGTGGTTTGTTCATTGCTTCATTTCTAAGTTGGACTTAATGATCACACTGATTGAGAAGATACATATTTTAGAAAAGCTTTCTAAATTAGAAAAATATATATATACTTTTGTTAAATTTACACTTATATGTGGAAATACATTATGTATATATATCACATACACACACCCACTCACAGAAAAAAAACAGAGTCAATAACCTACCACTGAGGAGAATGTGGGTTGCTGCAGTACTTGTATGTTACGGACAATTTAAAATGTTCCTCTTGTGTCAGCAGCTGAGTTTGCCCAAGACTACGTAGTCCTTGTTATTGTCTCAATGTTTGTGTCCTTCTCAAATCCATGTATTGAAGCCTAATCCAAGTGCAGTGTTTTTGGTAGTGGGTCCTTTGGGAGATAATTAGGTCTTGAGAATTCCATTATTACGAATGGGATTTTTTTTAACATTTACTTTTCTTTATGCATGTTTACAGTATGAAATGTTTACATTCCCTGTGTGGA
Source organism: Hystrix cristata (assembly GCA_004026905.1). NCBI lineage: Eukaryota > Metazoa > Chordata > Mammalia > Rodentia > Hystricidae > Hystrix > Hystrix cristata. Next base: position 30,307 of record PVJO010003682.1, on the reverse strand, counting down.
GTTAGTATATGAATTTAAGACATCTTATTTCCTTTTTTCATCTCCTTTTCCTTCCCTGCCTCCCTCTTGCTCCATCTCATTATTCCTTACCATTTGAGAAAGATCTACCTCTCTCCTTCCTATTATCTACTTTTTTATTTTGCTTTTTATAATTTGAGTTTCTCATATAAGAGAAACCATGCAATATTTAAGCTTGTGTGTCTGATTCATTTCACTTGAAGTTCTCAAGGCACATCCATTTTCCTACAAATGACTTGAATTTATCCTTCTTTATGGCAGAAGAGTACTGCACTGTGTGTAAATACCACATTTTTAATCCATTCGTCTGTTATTGGACATGTAGGCTGCTTCTAAGATTTAGCTAATATGAACTGTGCTGCTATAAACAGGGATACACATGTATTACTGTAATATGAAGACTTCAACACTTTGGGGAAGGTACTTGGAAGGGGAATAGCTGGGTCAAATGGAATTTCTATCTTAGCTTTTGAGGAATCTCCATATTGATTTCCATAGTTCATGTACTAGTTTACATTCCCATCAACAGTGTAGAAGGCCCAATGGAGCTTATTTGCCCCCTTCCATGGGAGAACCCAGTTAGGAGGCACCATAGTTGAAGCAGAGAGCTGTCCTCTTCAGGCACTAAATCTACTGGCACTTTGCTCACGGCCTTCGCACCTTGTAGACTTGTGAGCACTACAGTTACGCTGTCTATAGATTACCCAGTCCAAGGTGTTTTGTGACAGCATCTGAATAGAATTGTGTTGTAGACAGTTCTGTATCTTGCCCTCTGGGCTGCTGAGGTAGAGGAGCAGAAGAGGTCCTGAAGCTGAGTTTCTGTCTGATGGATGGAACAATGAGGCGGCCGTCTCTCTGATGCGGGGGACTAGTAGAGACACATGGGAAACTGTCTCTGTCTCTGTCTCTGACTGTCTCTCAGGCACAAAGACACACAGATGTGGACACACAAACTAAAATCAGTAGGTATTATTTGATGATTGCCAAATATTGTGGTAACTCAGTTCATGAATGCTTTTGTTTACAAACAATTTGGTTCACCAACAGAAGTGTTTGCAAAATTTTGTTTTTGTTTGCAAACTCTGCATCAGGTGACAGACAGGACCGCGGCCATCTTTCCCACACAAAAACAAATGTGGCCATCTTTTCCCGAATTGTACAACAAATTAAATTCATGAACAAAGGTACCACTGTAACTGATTCGCTAAATTCTCCAGAATATAAGCAAATAGATTTCTTTCCTTTGAACAGATTTCTTAGATTTGCTGGGATTTGAGTTGCAGGTTAGAGGGAAGATTTGGATAATAAAAGAGGAGTGAAGAGTTGACCTGTGGACAGAACCTGCGGTGGGACCAAACATGATATACATGACATGACGGGGTAGGGCTGGCATCAGGAGATGTGACTGGGTTTGCTTTCCCTGGCCTTGCGAGTACAAATACTGGAACAAATGGAATCAATTTTCAGGGAGTTCAGTAGATGAGAATTAGAGAGAAGACACACTAAGACTACACCTTGGAAAACTGGGATTCAATACTTGTCAGTATAAGAGTTGCATGTAAAAATTAGTCGTCAGGTGGCCTATGTGCCCATCAACAGATGAATGGATAAAGACAGTGTGGTATTTATACATGATGAAGTACTACTCTGCCAAAAAGAAGATGAACTTGAGTCATTTGTAGGAAAATGGATGAACATTAAGACCGTAATGTTAAGTGAAATAAGTCAGACATTCAGGTCTAAATGTTGCACTGTCTTCTGTTGCCTGCAAATATAAATAAATTGCAAAACAAAAGATAGAAAATAGCATATAGAGGAATAGATTTTCTGCAAAAAGGAAGGGACCAGGAGAAGGAAGGAGGAAGGGAGGAGAAGAAAATGGAAAAAAATAATTTAGATGCGTTATGCACATATACCAACTCCCTATGAAGAATATAATCATTATGCATGGCAAACATGTACTAATAAAAATTTTAAAAAATTGAAGAAAAAATATTTAAAAGGAACTGGATTATGTGTAAGAGAGAGTTATTCTCTTTGATTGGTGACTTACAGAGGGAGCGATCTCTTCCCCAACTCCCACATCCATCTGGCACCAACCTTATTCTCTGTCAATCTAAGTCAACTTTAAAGGAAGAAAAAAAATCTGTAATTGAAGTTGTCTATTTTTTGCTAGTTATGTCTAGCTCCTCAACACTGTCTATGATTAAGTCAAATGTTCCAATAACTGCTAATGGTCTTACTGTGACTTAAGTTAAACATTTTAGCCTCATGCAATACATACTTGAAAGGTATTTATTGTTTTAAGATATGTCTGGAATCGGGATGGCACTCGGGACTTAAAACCAGAACCAGATGGGGTGGGTCTCAGAATCAGCAGCTCGTGTCTACCTGGAGGAAATCGCTGCCGGCGAATGTTCCCAATGGGATGTTAGAAGCGTGTGCGCTGAAACTATTCCCAGGGAGCACTGGGTAGACGCTTGCTGGATCGGCAGCCCTGTCTCCTGTGCTGCAGATTTCGTTCCTTCCACCCTTTTCCTGGTCTTTGGATTCCCCTTCTCACTGCTCACAAACCATCCCCTTCCCGTAGCATTGTTCCCATAGCATATGAATTCATTGCTATCTTTCTCACCTAAACATAAAATACAATTAGTGAATGTGTCTTTTGACCTCATAACCTCCTTCAATGATTTTAAGCCCCTCTCCTGTCCCTTTTAGAACAATTTCTGCTTCTGCCTGACCATCCTGTCTTGGATTTATCCCAGTGAGGCTTGATCCAGTCCTCACCACCTTGTTAATGCTGTACTGATCCACCATTCCAAGTGACTTCTCTGCTCACACCTTACTTGATTGTCCAACAGCGTTCAACAGAACATCCATCTCACTTCTTGGAACCTTTCAGTGTTCTTTTTCTCTTCTTGGGATCATGGCACTGACTCTCCTGGTTTTCCTCCAGGTCAATATTTCACTCTCTGGAGTTTGGTGGCTTCTCCACTTCCATATCACCTCTCTTTTACCTTCTCCCTTTCTTTGTGCTGTTCTCTGGCTTTTTTTTTTTTTCTTTTTCCTTGTGGTATTTTGAGAGAAGGTTTTGCTATGTATTCCATGATGGCATCAAACTTATGGGAATTCTCCTGCCTCAGCCTCCGAGTGCTGGAATTACATTTGTGCACCACCATGCCCGGCTTCTTTTTGTATATTCCTTAATTGATCTAACTTTTACCCTTCGTTTAATGACCCTCAAGCTGGACCTTCAGTTCTTGTGACCCTCAACAATCCAGATGTGAATCCTATTGTCTAGTTGATCTTTCCAGAGGAATGTCATGTGACTATTTCAACTTTAACAGGGTAGGCATAATTTTCTTCCCTTCCCAACCTTGAATGATTCTTCTATCAATCTTCTAAATTTCTGTGTGTGGCGCTACCGTGCATCATTTCTCAACTCAAAATATTTCCTTAGTTCTTCTCTTTTCCCCATTTTGTGCATCAGGTTCATGAGTAAAATCTGTAGTCTCTGATTCTAAATCAGGTTTTAAATCATTAATAGTTTCTATATCTTCACTATTGTACCTCCGTCAAATCTAATCTAGACTAATACAACAGCTGCTCAACTGATTTTCCTATTTCTCCAGAATGCTCTTAGAGTTTTCCATCACATTTCCAGAATTATCTTTTAAAAATCTAAATCAGATCATGTTCTTTTACTACTTAAGACACACTAATGACTCCCTAATACACATAAAATCAAAATTCTTTTCTCTGGCTTTTAATGCCTTGAATGCTAGGTCCCTGGTTACTGTTCCAGCTGCTTTCATATTCAGCCTGTGATGTGCTAATAAGTGTGAGAGGACAGGGTTTTTGAAAGAGGGCCTGGGAGGGAGGCTGGGCATTGGGTGGAGGAAGCACTGACTCTTCATGTTTGCAAATTTCCCTGGAGCAAATATCCCTTCCAGGGCCAAGTAGAGGTTCCCACAGTACTGTGCTTGCTCAGAACTCCGAGAATGCCACCGTTGTCTCAGATGCCAGGGCACGTGAGCTGGCACCTGGCACAGGCCTTCATCATAGGGTTCTGGATGCCCTGGTCTTCACTTCCTCAAACACATTAAGAAAAGTACCCATTTCAGGTCTTGGACCCCATTTTTACAACTGCCTGAAATTCTTTTCCACTTGATAATCACACAGAACAAGATCCATTATTGCTATTTAGTTCTCTGCTGAGCTCAGAAATGTCATGAGGTAGTTTTTGACTGCTCCATGTACTTAGCATTAGTCAATGTTAGCACCTCACCCAACATTAACTCTCCATAAGACTTGAAGGTCTCTGATGGTCCCCTGTGATGCATATTCATTTTTATTGTTTGCCTCACTGGAACAGAACCCCCATAATCATAGAGAACTTTCTATCCTGTTCTCTGCCATATACTCAGTGCTAGAGCAGCACCCAATATGCACAAGATCCTCAATTTAGAAAACAAATCAATAAATAAAATAACATTTTCAGCACAATTGATTTCCTCTTGCTTACATCGTCTTTGTAATAACCAAAGGGTCAAATTTCTCAAACAAAACTTGCTGTTCTCCTGTTTTACCATTTTTCAGTCATTCATTTCCTAACCTGTCCCTTTGCTCTTCAAATCTCAAAATATTTTTATATTGCAAAGCTCTCACAGGCCCCTTCTTTAAGAAGTCGCTCATGACCTTTCGAGACCGCAGTGCTTGCAACCTCTGAATCCTAGCAGTGCATTTTAACTGCAGACATCTCCAGCATTTGATTGCGTGGAGCCATGTGATGCTCTATTTCTCTCTGTCCAGTGGTTGTTGTGTTTTTATTTGATGTTTCTAGTACCCATTGGTCTCCCCACTGTTTGACTCTGAGCTCCTATAGTTCCACCTTCAGTACCTCCTTCAGTGTCCACCAAGATCCTTGAACCATTTCATGGTTCACAGCACATACTTAGTCAATGTCTGTTAACTGCATATCTTTTGTGAGACGTGAGTGTTCATGAACTGGATCTTTTGTTTTCCTCTGTGCATTTGCTCTCTGTCATTCTTTACCTTGTTTTGTGCTTGGCGCTCCTGACAGCACATCCTCTGTTGAGGACCTCTCCCTCTTCCTTCTCTAAGGAGTGTAGCCAATAAGGAGCATGAGTCTGAATCGGGTGAGAGGAAGGAGCTCTAAGTACCTCCCGGAAGTGTGAGGTTAAAGCCTACAGCTGGCTCTCCTTGCCTCCCTGCAGGCTCATCACAGGCTGCTGCTCCTCTTGTTGCAAGGCTTTCATTCTCATAAGGTAATTTCTCTACATAGTCCTCTCTCTAGGTCATCAAGGCCCGATTTGTGGTATTTCACCAATCCTTGGGATTTTGCACACTTGGCTTGTGACTTTATAAATGTTCTCTTTATTAAACTCTCTTCAGATGACCCAGTGTGAGGGTTCCCCGTTTGCTGCTGAATCTCATTGACATTTTTTCTCTTTTTAAAGAACTTGACCCATTCTTTAGTATACAGCTTGGATCCTACATCTTCTGTTAAGATTTCTCTGTTCCTCACAGAAATGAGACTAAACAAAATTTAGCTGAATTGTACTGGGCCATGTCATCTTTTATGTATTGAAATTCCTTTGCATGTAACAGAGGAATTCTTGCCTCTGATAGAAATTAAATTTTCAGAAAGCAGAGCTATGACTGTCTATCCAAATATCTCTCTTACTTCTCTCTGTATTCACCACCAGTATTGTAGGATAAGTTGTCATCGTCACTCACTCAATTCATGATCATGCCAGAGATCTTTCTAACTAATTAGACTGTGTCTTCTCTCAAGTTTGCACTGCACACCATGGTCCAAGTAGCATCTAAGAGACACTTCACTACCCTCGTACATCCCAGACATGCATATGTACAGAGACTGCATACAAGGCTTCTAAGAGCCCTCTCATGCCACGGAGGAAAAAAAAAAAAAACTCCTTAATTTAACTTGCAAGTTGTCTAGTGGTCTGTCGCTATCTCCTTCTCCAACCTGCTTTCCCACTGTGGTTTGTTCCTGCTCTCGTTCCACTTTGGTGACAGTGACTTTCTTCCACTGTTCCAGATGTCTGTAATTCTCTCTGGACACTTTGACATGCAGTCTCCCCTCCTCAAATGTTTTTTTTTTTTCTCTGTCTTAGTTAACTCTTGCCTACTTCCAAATCTCAGCTTATATGACATTATTCTCCAGGAGGTATTCCTGATCTTTCTAACTAGGCCATATCTTCACATTTCCAGGTTCCTCCTCTTGGTGAGGTCATCGTAGTTGCAATCTCATAATTATTTGTGCGGCTGTACATCTATGTGAGCCGCTCACTTGCAAGCTCAAGAGACAGGTCCAGATTTGCTCACTCTTGTGCTATCAGTGCCCGGTCTTACCAGGCACTCAATAAATATTTGCACAACAAAAATAGGATCATGACCCAGTCGTACTGGATGCCTCATCTCTGCTGAATTGCCTCACAATTAAATGTATTAGTCTTTTGGTCAAAATTTCCATTCTAATTGGCTTACTAGACAAATTACGGCAAAACTAGGTAAGTTGTTATGAAACTATGTAAGTATTTCAGGTTCCGTTTAAACCAGTAATAAATGCAGATAAATAAGAGAAAAAAATCCAGAGATAAATACTGTTACTATATTGCTGTACGTTTTTCAAGGATATATTTCTGTGTTATTCAGTAGTTCTTTGAATATAAGCAATAGCAAGTGAACAAAGTAGAGGTTGGATAAGAAGTGGATTTATTGGAAGGACACCTAGGAAGGTCACATAATCAAAGGAGAGAATAATATTCCAATTACAGGAAGGCAAACAGAGTAATTGGAACCCAAATCTCAAACTCCATTAGCATGCTTGCTCTTTGTCTCTGTCTGACCGTCCTCCTCTCTGGATAGCTTTGTTATGTCTTTCTCAAGATTAGCTTCCTCCACATGGAGAAATTCTAACTCTAACCTAGAAAAGACTTTTCTGTTTTCAGTTTGAAAAAGAATCTGATTTTGGGAAAATTCTTAACCGCCGTATTATCTTAATTCAGATCCTGCACAAAGGAGCTGGCGTCATGTAAGAATACAGTCAGAGTTGGGCAGGAACAAGTACAAGACACAGAAACTGGGGACGGAAGAAGAAAGAAAGGAGGGAAAGGAAATAAAAAGGATCAATATATGATGTGCATATGTACCAAGACCTCAAGATGAGTATATTTATTTTGTCTTACAGATATTTACTATTAAAATTTTGTAAAAAGAGAAAGATGTTCTAAAGAAGGCTGTTAGGAGCAGCCTAGTACAGTGTGTTGTGTGTGTTAGAGCCACTTTCTCACAGGCTTTACCCCATGTAGTGACATATCTAAAGGATCGCTAGCATTTCTGTCATCCTGACAGGCCAGAGAAAGCAGAGTTTGGCTTGAGCTTCGCAGGGAAAGCAGGCTGGCTGATCGTTTCTGTCCTGCAGTGAGGATGCCCCTGAAGAGTGGAAGGTGGAGGTGAGGAAACCACAGGGCAAAGGAGGAGGCCTGGAGGGAGGCTGAGCAACAAGATCCTGGATTTAGGCTGCAGGGAGGAAAAGTCATTCAAAGAAAAGGCCAGCAGCCCAAATGAGCTCATTTCTGTGAGGAAATCAGAGTTAATGAATAAAGATAGAACTAGGAATCTAAGGAGATAATTGGCCTTACTAGATATAGGGTCTCTTGCCGGGACAGTACATCCTAAAAATGCTAATGCAGGGCCCCAGAAGATTGGAGCAGCGTTAGATAAGAACAGACTCATCAGAATTATTTGCACAAGTGTCAGGAAGGGCCTGGAGAGCAGGGATAGAAATCTGCATCTTGGTCAGGAGAAGGAAAATGTATGCCACTTATTTTCCCCCTGGCCTGGCCTGTTCTAGACTCTCCTGGGTCTGGCTGCTCCTTTCACCTGTGTCTCACGGGGGAGCAGTGTGAGACCAGCGATTGCCACGAGGTGGCCCAAAGCTGTGCCCATCGGTGGGGTCCATAGCTGCTCATGGCAGTTTCCCCGAATCCTGGAGGGTCTGTTCTCCGCTGTCTGTCCCATTCCCTCCATGGCGCTTTGTCCCAGGGCCCTACATCCCTGAGTCTTTGGACCTGCCCAATGCCAGCCACCCGCTGAGCACTATTAGCATTATTTAAATACCATTTTACATTTTAGACTCTCGTGGCAGGTAACATGATCTCAAATTCATGAAGCATCTGCTCTCTCCTCCTTGTCCATCCACTCTGGAGATAATTTTTAAAAGTATATTTTTTTCTAATGACTTTAAATTTGAAGCTTTTTAAATGTGGAAGTTTGGGAGACTTTGAAAAGTCATGCTCAGCAAAAAAGTAATTTATACTCTCTCTAGTTAATAACCTCTTATGTGCTTTAATAATTTAAACCAATTATCAATGGGAAGGTCTATAGTGTATACTTCAATGATTGCTTTCCGTATATTTCCTCCTTTCTTTCATGCCGTATGCCACTTGTCCTCAATGTGTCTCCAGTGCCTATTATCTCTGCTCCACACATAAAATAACTTGCGTTAGCTGGGAGAACATGACCTTGACACGGAGGAGAGCAGTCCTTTAAAGGATAGCTCAATTAAAATCTCAGGCCTCTGTTCCTGATTGGATTTCATTACTATTCATGAGCCTGTGCGGTACTGAGCCACGTGCTCGTGGGGTCTCAAGGATGGCTTCAGAGAAGCCGCATTGAAGTTATCAGTGGGGTGTCTGCCCGCAGCCCATGGATGCCGAGTCTCCCCACCACTCATTAGGCTGACTCGGCTCGAGGAGATCTCGCTCCACAACAAACACGCGTGTCCTGCTGTTAGTCTGGGAACACATTGAGGGAAATGGCAACGGACTGGGTTGAATCATGGGCCAGGAGACTCAAACCCATCCAAATGTGAACAGAAGGAACGTGAACTGACACTGGAAAGTGGGCAATCGTGAGACGTTCATTTGAAGTCTTCGAAGCTCAGTTTATTCATCTGTAAAATGAGAAGAATAGTGTGTTCTTGGCAATGTTGAGATGGTGCATATGAAATGCTCAGCACAGTTCCTGGCCCATACTAAGCACGAAAGCTTGAATGATAATAATAATTATACAAGTCAGTGAGTTACTTTTCATTTTTATACTCAGTGTTATTAGTGGTTGGTCACTGCTGAGACAAGATTTATATGGTTAAACAGCAGCTAACATGATGTGGGCGTGTGGGGGTGCATATTTAATGCTCTGTTGCTCACAAAGCAGAGACATGTTGCCTGGAGCATGTAGGGAAGGAGGATTCTTCGCAGTTTAGGATGTGAAATGAGTCACGGACATAGGGAACAGATGTGGAATCTCAGAACATAAGGGACTAATGATTTGCGCCAAGTCGAGAAGAAGTCCTTCATGAGTGAAGCATTTTTACTAACTTTAAAGGTGGACCATCTAAATTGACCAGGACACCAGGTTGCATATCATCATCAGAATTTGCCTGTAAGTAGAAGGCTTCAAAAAAGAAGTTCAAGACTGTGTTACATGCTAAGTTCAAAGCAGTAAGCTTAATACTTCACAGGCAAGTCCAGGTCTTTATTCTCCCATACAGCTGGCACTCCTATGTCTTCAGTGATATCGTGAGGAGCTGAACACACAGCATAAGCACATATGACAGAATAAGAGGACGGCCACTGTCCTAAAGTTAGTGTGGCAGTAAGAGAAGGGATAAAGGGGTATAAAATCCTGCCACTCCGTGTAGGTTATGTTCAGTGTGGTGGGGGGTCATAACATCTGGCTAGATCTTGGAAATCTCAGCTCTGCAATAAAGTCCAGTAACTCTACAGAAGAGTTTCTCAACTTTGATGCTATCAACATTTGGGCCCAGATAATTCTTGGTAGGGAGGGATATCTTGTGCATTGAAGGATGTTTAGTAGCATCCCAGACCTCTTTCTACTAAATACTGGTAGCAGATTTCTCAATAGTGATATTGGTATATGTCTTCAACTACTGACAAATATCCCTTGGGAGGGGAGCAAAATCACTCCAGTGGAGAACCACTGCTCTATAGAAGAGGAATTTATTTGGGGAGATGAATATACATAACACCTGTTAGCTGCTGTCTCAAATCTCAGATCTGGATGCTATATTTATGCTCAGCTCTGGGATTTCTGAGCTAAGTTGCCTTTGGTCTATCGATGGGGGCAGTTACTGTAGGGTAAGGTGACTTAACAGAGTCAAGGAGGAGCTGGTTATATATTAAATAACTTTCAGATAAAGAAACAATTTTGCTCAAGGTTAAACCCGTTCAATTCACTGTAGGCAAAGAGTGGCACAACCGTCCCGTCTGTGGTACCGTATGCCGGGGCCGAGCTTGTGTACAGCCGAGCTGTGCTGGATGTGGATTGCATGGCTGGACCTGGATTTCATGACCCTCTTCTCCATTCAGACTATGGAGAACTGACCTAAGAAATGAAGAAACCATGTATAGACTGGCATGCAGGAGAACAGAAACACATTCCCGCAGTCCTGGCTTCAGGTAGTAGTGGGGGAGGTTAAATACTGGAAGAGGTTTGTCTTGCAGTAGTTCTAACTGATTCATAGTCGGTGGTGCCATCTGAGTTCAAAATTCCAGCTCTTATTCCAACATCTCGCACCACATTCTGTGCACAGGGATGGTGAGTCTATGTCTCCTGGAATGCTTTTCCTAAAGACATAGGGGGAAGGAAGTTCTAAAATGTGAATCATTTGCTCAATGCAAATTCCCTTCATCGCAAACTCTCTGCAATTGTTACTGTTGGCCAGAAGCACTTGGAGGTTGTCCTCCTGCTTCTTCTCAGCAGGGCCAGGGCCAGCTTCACAACTCTGATGAAATGCAGCTCTGTCTTTGCAGCTGCTGTCAGCTCTCGGGGTACCCATTAGTTTGGACCATAACTAGAAAACTAGGCGTGAAAACAGAGAGGCAAGCTAGCTTTCATTTTTATGAGGCTGAGATTATCCTTTGTGAATTGTTCTCTTTTTTTTAATTCATGTTTTCATTTCCTTCTTTCAGCAAACTGTTTTCCCCTGTGTGTTCAACACTCTAGTCTGCATTTGGCTTTCTTCTTAAGCTCAGCATCTTAGCCAATGTCCAAAATTCCTATTCGGGGATAATGGGAAAACCAACCAAGACTACAATGAAATACTGTAGGACTTCTAGAGCATGGTCTAGTCTCAGCTCCCACTATATCACCTTCTGATACTCTAAGCTCTTTGAATTAATTCCCCTCTCTTAGGGCTCTCAGCCCAGATGGGATCCTTGAAACAGAAGCCGAAACCCTCTGACATATTTTCAGGAGCTACTTAGACTTCAAGAGGGAAAAGTTCACAGTAACACATGAAATATTGCAACGAGATGTTCTAAAGAATTCCAGTGTTCAGACCAAGTACAAACATTGAAGTGCTGGGTATGTTGCTCTTGAGCTTTGAAATCACAAACATCAAGGACTGGTGACAGTATATGGCCTGATTTTTAGATTTATATATTGAAAATTTCTTACTATACACAGAACTAGGCCATTGGTCTTTCCAGAAATTAATTGCTTTGTTCCCATGAGTTTTCCTTTACCATTTACTGTAGTTTCAGCATAAATAAAAAATACAGGTCTTTTCTTCTCATTGATTGCTTGACAGGACCCACTTCTGTCTTCTGTTGTTTAATACGGACAGCTGTGAAGTTAGAGTTACTATTATCCACGCAGAGTGATAGTCATGAAAATTGTGAAGTTGAGCAAGAACATAAGTCCATTATAAATGATGGAGCATCATCTGAAAAGGGGCCGAAGCACTGCTCACATTACACGTGTGATTAGCTCTCTTCTCCCCCGAACCAAGCAGTTTCACTTGCTCACTAGTCAGTGTTTTCTTACACCCTGACAATGATTTACAGGCAGATTGAGGACATTTGAACACCAGGACAGTGTGAAGTGGGCTGGAGGAATAAAGACATGACCAGTTTTGTGGAAGATGCTCGTTGCTAATCGCCATGTCATCAGTCACTGGATGCAGGAGAGAGGCGAACTAGTGGGTAGTGTGAGGCCATTTGGCTCCAGAGTTCAAGAGATGAAAAATCACAGCTGCTTCTCTTACAAACTGTAAGGGCAAGATCGCCGCAGAACGCAAATTACGAGTTAGGGGAGGACTAAAATGAACACGGAGAACTAGAGCTGCTGTAATTTGCTGAACCAGCATATGCTACAGAATAAATAAACTGCAGGCAAATGCCACGCCACATGGAGGCTTCTGCCCCTGCTGGGCCGGGGTCTAAGGGGGACCTGTCTGTACAGCTGTTGGTCTGGTCAGCTGCGGGTCTGAACCCACCCTGGCTCCTAGGGCTGAGTGATCGGTGTGTGGCTCGCTGCGGCCAGGAAAGAAGACAGCAGGGAAGGGCCCCCCCACAGGCCAAGCCCAGCACTGCAAACCCGAAAACATACCTGGTTTATCAGATGCTCAGGGTGCAGAGAAGCCTTTGCTGCTGCTTCTGTCTCTTCCTTCCATTAACACGCAGATTCTCACTTGCTCACTCCCATGAGCTTCCTGACTATAAGGAAAACGTTTCTCTCATCATGAGCTAATGAGGACATTTTGTCCCTGTAATCCCCAAAGAAGTGTACTCCTCCCCTAATTAATCGACAAATATTTACGGAGCAACTTTGGCACACAATCCCAGTGCTGTTCCCTCAGAGTCTCCTTTCCTCCCCCACGTTCTCACAGAAGTTCCTCAGCCCGCACTTTTGTAGCATGCGGACTGCGCTGTGTGATCATCACACACCCACACGGATGATTCTCTCACTCCACTGAGAGCTCTCAAACTCAGGGACTATATGTTACTCTTCTCTGTTTGTCAGTCATGGCTTAGAGTGCACGCTCAGTAACTGCATGAGGAATAAGCAAATGGATGAATGCATAGATGGTTCTCATCTTCTTGGCCCTGTGACAGGTGGAAGAAAAATGGAAGCTGAATCCTCTACTCATTGAAGAACTCTCAGTCTACTTGGGCATCGCATCATTGGCTGAGAATAAATGCAGCAGACCGTGAATTCCTAAATAGAGCCATGTAATGAATAGCCTAGGGACTGGTGGGTGGGCCTGGATAGGCTGAAGGAATCAGGCCAGGTGTGCAGTTGTGGGACTAGTATTGGGTTTGGAATTTGGAAATCACAGTGGTACATTCCTAGGAGATGATGAAGATTCCTGGATCTCTCAACTCTCCAGTTATTCCTCCAAAGAGATAAAAAAAAAAGTGTAGGGCTACGGAAAAATGGAAAAATGTAAATAAAGCTGTTGTAAATAAGGAGGGGAGGGGGAGTAGAAGGGAGGGGTGGGGAAGGGAGACAAACCAAGATTTATCATGTACAGGTACAAATCAACTATGATGGATGTGATCATTATGTATACAATGTACCAATACATGTTCTTGGTAATTAAAAAAATAATAAAAAGAGAGAAGTTTGCGAAGGTTTTGTCTGTGTTCTAAACTTTTTGGATTGGGGAAGGTGAGAGTAAGAAGGAAATTGTAAGTTCTGTTGAGGAAAACTGTCCCCTCCTCTGCTCAAAGAACATAGGATCTAAGGCCCCGCGATGGTCTCAGAAGACTACCAGGTTCAGCGCCTCCACAAACCTCCCGCCCTCTTCCCTTTTTCATGACACTGTCCTGGGGGTACACTGAAGGCACCCCCAAGCCAAACACTTTCACAACAACTACAAGTATGTGGAATGTAGAAGGTGGCAGCAGAAAAACAAAAAGTATGTCTAAAGGGTGATGGCATATGACCTTAGTGAAGGCTGGTTTTATCTTCTCCCTCTGTGCCTGGTGTGCGCTGTTCCTCTCTGGATGCCACATGGAAACGAGTGCTTCGCGCACTCTCCTCTCTGTGAGGTCCCCTCACAGCCGCTGCTCCTGTCTGTCTGCATCAAGGTTGCTGCCCTGTGACTGGCCTGCCCCATCTAACGGGCACAAGCAGGCCTTCTCTGCCCGACTGTGCTTTCTATAGGTGAAACATTCATGGGAATCCTTACAGAAGGGAACATGTAAAGACTTAAAAGAAGGTCTTGTTCAAAGACAGCAAACTTATTTATCACCTTCCATGTGACTACTGAGGATGCCCTGTCAGGATGCAGAGGACTGGCTTCTCCTGACTCCGCCTCTTGATGAGGCCAGCACTTTTCCTAGTTAGCCTAGGAGGTCACTTATGGGCTGGCATTCGGAACTGCTATGCCTCTTTTAGGTGTGGTTCTTTGGGTTGTGGGGAAGTGTGGCGGAGCTACTGACCTATGTTCTGAATCTACATGTGGTCAGGCATTTGCGGAAATGAAGGATGGATTGAATGAAGCCAGAAGGGCTGAGTTTCAAAAACCAAGCTTTGGACCTGAAGTAGGACATACGGCTTCTGCTTCATGTTCATTTTTGTGTGGTTTCCATGGGGATCATCACCTGGCCATGACGTCTCTGTCTTTCAGCCTAGGAATGGAGGGAATGCGAGGGCAGCAGGGCTTAGAAGGGGAGAGACAAAGGCAGGGGGATTTTCCCAAGAAAAGAAGTGGGCTGGTCATCTTGGAATTTTTGTAACTCCAAGAACTGCTGTGGAGTGTGTGTGAATGCAAACAGCAACTTGGAAAATGAAGCCTCTATGGATTGAGAGAATGCTGGTGAGGTTCAAGGGCAGATGCTCCAGTGGAGTACACTAGACTTTCTAGAGGGACAGAGTGCCAGGTAGGTGCTTCTGCAGTCCCTGTGTGCAGGTGTTGGCTGCACACAGGTTTCTGGTGCCCATGGTCACTGATAGAGTCCATGGCACCGTTTTTTAGCAGTGCATATTAGTGAGGGAAATAGACACTTACTATTCATTTATTCTGCCATTAATTGACCATCTATTTAACAAATGTTTTTGTTTTGTTTTTTGAGACATAGTCTCATTATGTTGCCCAAACCAGCCTTGAATTCCAGTGGTTGAGCAATCCTCCTGTTTCAGCTTCCTGAGTAGATGAGACTCCCATGTCACCAGGCCTAGTTTAAATAAATGCTCTTGAGTGGCTCTGTGTTGATGAGGAAAGAAAAACAAAAACAGAAATGTACCCAATCCTTGCTTTCAAGCTACTCTGCACCCAGTCCCCCGAAAAGGAGTGATAACTCAGGAGGGGACCTACCTCAGAGCAGCAGCCAGAAAAGAAGGCTCCCTGACAGAGGATTTTCAGAGTTGAATTTTGGGGACTGATCGGACTTCGACAAGACAAGACTGGGTTGATGATGCAGAGGCAGTGAAGGATGTTGAAGACAAAGGAGCCTACTTTTTTGATGGTCCCACGGGGAGGGTACCTAAGTAGAGATAGAGAGAGACAGAAAGGAAAATACTTCCACTTCCCTGACTCCTCTGCTTTATGCAGGGAAAAGGCTGACAGTGAGACTTGGACCACAGAGAATAAAGGAGCCTGAATTCAGATTCTCTCCCAGTTTCTTGCATGTTCTGTGGCTTTGTACGCCTTGCCTGGGGTGTATTCTGCAGTTTGTGGATGCTTATTATCCATAATAATCATAATAATTAATAAAACTTTTTAAAGGGGGCTTTAATCATGCTTGTGCTTTGCTTCCAAACACATAATAAAAAGGAATTACTTATAAAAGTGACAAATTTATTCCTAATTATACCATTATTTTGTTATGCAATACAAGTAAAGCAATCTTTGAAGCTGGAAAAATGTCTCACGCAGAATTAATTAGAACAGTACATGGTTTGGAATTAGGCAATTATTTTATTGATATTTCACAAGTAGAACTTCATAAGTACACCTCAAATATTTTCATTATTGCTAGTAAATACTTATTTTAAAAACTTAATGGTAGAAATTCCAAAGATAAACTTTGGACTGATTTTGAACCCTATAAAAATATTTTAATCCAAGAGAAAATTTCTAAGATGTAGGCATTTCTGTGGCCCCATGGAGATTTCAAGGAAGCAGATGCTGATGCACAGAAGACTCGCAGCTGGCTTGTCTTGGCCTGGAGAGGGAACGATTGTGAAACCTGCAAGGGGCCCCAGTGACTTGAAGGGAGCCCAGATCTAGATCTCACCACTGAGCTAGTGAGGGAATCCGGAGTGCAGAGGAGTGCAGAGGTGTGCAGGTCATATGGTAAGTCTCATTCCTTATTTTCTTTCGAAAATGCAAGCTTGCTTTTCAACTCATAAAAATAATAGCTCCTCATTATTAATACTCTTTCCTATTGTCTTCTGACCCAAACCTCTACCAAATTCTTCATTTTTGCTGTAGATCTAACGGCCTGTGAGTAGGTCAAATCTCTTACTTTGTTTCGTGCGTGGGAAATATGCCTCCTTCCCCAGCTACTCCTAGTCTGTAAATACGCCAAAGGCTAAGTTTTCTTACTCTTCTGCCTGAAGCAGTCCTTATGCACAGCTGGACATAGGTGCTCTATGGACAGATGTAGAAGATTCACCAAGCCCACAGCTGGCTGGAATGCAGAAGACTGCTCCTCCAGCGGCTTCGCAGGTCCATATCTGACTTCAGAGAGAGGTGGGGCGGGAGCAGGAGGGGAAGCAGACTCACTGGAAGAGTTGATTGCCAGCTTTCCCAGGCCTCTGTGGGGTGCGATAAGCTCGTGTATTGACCTCATCCTGAGCTATGGTTTTGGAGTCCTCCTAGAAAACAGCAGGACTCTCTGGCCCTTGTGTTATTAAAAAGAAACCTTCTTTTTTGAAGGATGCATATAAGTCTGAGAATATATGTGCAGACAAAGTACTCTGGCAGCTGAAGATATAAGAATTGGATCAGTGGTTTCACATTCCAAAGGAGTGATATAAGTAAGAAAAGCCTGGAAAGAAAGAAAATAGGGCCACAATTGTATGGAATCTCTGCTTCCCAGGGGGCCCTCGAGTGGTGAGTTTGCTCCCCAGAGCTCCGGTCTAAGCTGTGTTGCTTATTCCCTCTGTGACAGGATCAGCTGTGGGCCCTGGCGTCTTAGATTCTAAAATGAGAGAGTTGGACTAGCAGGTCCACAGGGCTTCCGAGGGCTGCACTGTCACTATCAACCCCACCCTGCAGGTGGCTTCTCTTTAGCCAAAGGACACAGTGAGTCCCGAGTAGTTAAAATAACAAAAATGTTCTTCAGTCTTCCGTGGCAGCTTGCTCAATCATCACAGCTCCTCGCAGCTGAGATTTGCTACCTAATATTTAACCTAAACCTTTTCCCTGCTTTTATTTCAGTTCATCATCACTTGCTCAGTCCCATCAATCTACCTGTGCATTTCTATGCCACCTCTCACACAGTGCTCAGCACCTGTCCTCTCTGAGCAATGAGGTTAATACTGAAGGTAAGATCCATTTCGTAGAGATAATGTGCTATAGACCTTTCAGAAGAGCTCTCTATGATAATGAGGAATGAGTTACCATGCTGAGGTTGTTTAAATGTCATTTATTTTAACAAGTGACACTCTGAATTTATTTAAAGTTGACTACAACGAAGGAAGGGTGGAAAGTTTTAAAGTTTCATGAAACAATAATAGAACTGCAAAGCAAGGAGGCCTGAAAGATGGAGCAGAATGGTAATTCTGATTACAAGGTCCAAGAGAGACTGAGTGGGCTGAACCTTCCCGGAAGCTTGTGAGATCGTAAGGGTGTGGAGAATGAAGCTGTCTCTGGAGGTATCTGAGCGGCTCTTTTCCACCTCGCTCATGTGCCCGTGTGTGTGTTTTTGTACACAGATGTCTCAGCAGGTGCATGAGTGTGGGTGGGTCAGCTAGGGTGGAAGCCCCCTCTTGTCCCTCAGTTGCACTGTTTAACACTTCCCTCACATGAGCATCTGTGGGTCTTGAGGCAGTCTCCACTCACGTGGCCCCGGCTCCCTCCTCTGGCTGCGAGAGTTTGGCTCTCTGAGAATGAAGACCGGAGTTCATTCTCATCTCCATCAACACAGGCTTACGAAGTTACAAATAAAGCTCTCTCCTGGCTCACTGAAAAATGTTTGGAGGATGGGCAGTGAGCAAGAACAGCAAAGCTTCTGTGGGGGAAAAGTGAAAGGCAGAGGAATTTTTAGCCACTTCGTGAATGAATTCAGAGTTCTTAGGGTTTTAGAGGAAGATCCTTTGATTGCAAGAAACAGGAAATAGTTGGAACTCATTTAAGAGAAATACAGGTGGGAGGAATGATTTTATTTTCAGAGTGCTGGGTACCTCATGCGATGCAGAATCAGGCTCTCGGGGCATGGAAGGAGGGAATGGAAAGCCACCAGGAAGCCACAGAGTGAGGAGTCTTTCTGTGTCCTTCATCTCTGTCTTTCTGCTTATTTTCTCCTCTTCCTTCTCTCTTTGCCCCTCTAGACACACTTTGGACAGAAAGTGCCCAACAAATTCCCACAATGTATCCTCTTGTTCCTGCCACACACTGATTTCCACTTCATATTCCTAGGATGGAGAATCTGACTGGTTGGGTTCCAGTCAAGAGCTACTGCCTTGGATTTGATGTGCACACTATATGCATGTATTGAAATGAACTGACCTGCATTTATATGCACAGTTAATACATGTTAGTGAAAGAGAGCTCACCTTCAATAGCTATCTCTTTCTTGTCCTTGTGGCTAATGATTTAAATAAATTGTTTAAAAACAATTGCCTAAATCGCTTTATATATAAAAAATAAATAAAAGCACTGCCACTGGTCTAGTCACTTATGGCCAAGAAGACAAAACCACAAACAAACAAGCAAATGAAAATATTGTGGACTCTTGGAGCTTATTCATATGAATGGAATGGACTTTTTTTTTAGAAAGTGGGCATTATCAGATGGGCAGCTATCACAAGCTAGTTCTAATTCACCAGAGAGTCTTAGAGCAGGTTTGAAGCTGAGCTCAGTATCAGCAGCACTCTTGTCTTCCTGGAGATGGAAGGTGCAGATGGTAGCTTGCCAGTCTCAGTGAAATGCCATCTGAAGGTGGGTGATTTTATGAAGACTTAGATTGTAACAACATTTTTAAAGTTAAATAAGTTATTTTCTTTTCACTCCAATCAATTCTCTTATTTGAACATTTAAAATAATTACAGGGTACAGGTAAATTATATATTATACACATGCTAAATTATAACCCATCTCCTCCAATTAATATTTATTGAGCAATGAATGGGCAAAATATGCTAACTTGGGGATTCAAGACCTGAGTGTAATTAAGTATTTCGGCTGGGAAAGATTATAACTGCCTTTTCCCAAGCATCCCTCCCTCCATTCCCCAGTGTATGTGAGGGAAATGTAAGGATAATATGCTAATGCTTAGCTTATCTCTCGAGTTGTTTATACAGGGAAAAATCAATTACTTTAAATATTTTAGATCTTATTTCCCAGTAACTAACCAATGACAATTTATGATGGTCTTAAAAGCCAGGCAGAGGAATCACATTTGATTCTGTTCATTTCTTCATCTCCAGGGCTTCTCCTGAGTCTCTCAGGGGCAGGCACAAAGGATGCTGTGCTGATCCTACCATTCCAGTGCTCATGAACAAGGGGCCACTGAGGTCAGCAGACGAGTCACTGGTCTGCTCAGTGCTGCTGATCCTGTGATTGGACCAAGCCAAGAGCATTGTGGTTGGGGAGACAATAGAAGTAACAGTGTGTCTGTGGACTTTGCTTCCTGATATAAACACAGTTGAAAAATTGTTTAGCTCATTATAAGGCATTTTAAAATCCAGAATTTAAGGCTTGTAGCCAAAAAAAAAAAAAAAGGACAAAATTATAAGAATTGTTACAATCCTGTAGGGAGATAGGATGGTGCCAGGCACCTCAGCATTGGCCTGCTCTCGATGGGCATTTTTCGTCACAGAAGGGACATAAACCTTAGAGATGACGCGAGTCCCAGCAAACTCCTCTGGTTGGAAGGGAAAGAAGGGCAGAAATAGTGGAGAGAAGTCAAGGTTGTTTAGGGCAGACAGGGTGGAAACGGGGCTTTGGGTAGAAAGCATATTGATCATCAAGGTAATCTGACTAGCAGCGAATTTCCTGGCCTGAATCTGGGAAATCTCGTGCCCCCCCCCAATAGTGTAAGTACATGACCAGTTTACCTAGGACATTTCCAGTTCATAGTTGTCTTCACTGGAAAACTTAATTTTTTTGTCTCCTAATATATAGGTACCGGTTCACACACTGATTCGTGGAGTCACCACGTATCAGGAATGAATCCACCTTCCAAGCTGTATGCGTTAGAGTACTTTCTAATCCTTGTTATGTTCTGTGTTCCCCCACAGATTTGCATTTCCAACAGCTCTACAGATAGACACTCTTAGAGCGATCCCTACTTTCTAAAGTCCATTCTATTCCATGCCACTCCAAGTTTGATATTTTGAATCTCACAGTTACCCAGGAAGATAAGCATCCTCCTAGGTTATGAGTACTCAGACATTAAAGTTTTTGTTCAAGATGGTTGCAGATGTTGGGGCAGAAACCAAACAATATCCCAGATTTTCTAATTCCCAGGCCACTTCTTCTCCCACATGGAGTGCAATGCCAACACTGTAGCAAGCAGAGATCTCTGGGGCAGATTCTGGGACTCATGTGGGTATTTCCATTACCTAGCACAAACCTGAGCTATGATCCATGCCCCTAATGCTTGCAGAATCCTGGCAGAGAGGACAATACGAGCATGTGAGGCAACCTAGTCTGTAGTTCTTCTGCTAAGCAACTGTAGTGCATTGCCCCTCCCTCCCTTCCTCCCTGTGATCCTTGCTTGTGACATGACTAAGAACTGCCTAGCAGATCAGTAAATTCTAGTTGTGTCTGTGGATGATGGACATGTAAGGCAGCAAGTCAAGGAGGGAAGCCCTTCTCCGATGTTGGTAGCAGGGCCCAATAGGTTTGTAGCCTGGACAAAATAAAAAGAGAAAGAAGGGAAAGGTTTCTTTTTTGGGGAAACATTCCAGTCTTTACCATTGATTGCCTTGGATGTTGGTCTTGAGTTTCTTCAGCCTTACAACAGACTCCTAAGCCTCCCGATGCACTCACACCTGTGACTGTATGGGATGAGCATCCGGGCCTTCAGGCTCTAATTGCTGCTGTGCCTTCTGGCTCTCCAGCGCATAGACAGCCATTTTGGATTCTTCAGCCTCTGATCCTGCAGATGGCCGTTGAGAATCTCCATCTCTGATTTGTAAATTTACTTAATAAATTCCTTGATTCTCTTCTTCTAGAGAATCATAGCCAGTACACTCCCCCTTTAGCACTCTAGCTGGGTCTGTATTTCTCTCCTATAAAGTAAGGGCAATCAGATTAACTCTATCTATGTAGGAGTTGTAATGGTGGACATATATGAAAACAGTGGGAAAATGTTATCAAAAAAGAAAATGCTCAAAGCTTGATGCTTAAAATAGACGTAACAACATAACCTGCTAGGATGTCCAGAAAAGTCTTTCGGTGGTCTTACAGTAAGTGGTTCCTTGTTGGACTTGTTTGACCTCAAATTTAGGGACTTCCCAAAGCTCTGAATGCTGGCAGTCACCTTTGCCAGGTCTCTGAGTGGCAGATGTAGGTAAAGGCGTGACTGGCCATGAAAGAGAAAAGCAAAAGTGAGCAGGAAAAGCAGCAGGTATAAACCATCTAGGCTTTATCTTTTTAAAAGAAAACTGAAGAAAGGTCTTGGGCGTAACATCCATAATCCACATTTTGGAATCAGGGAAAACATGTTTGTGTGTACTGGACCTTGTACAGATTTGCTTAAGTGGATGCAGTTTCCCTTTCACTTCCTAACTGGAACTGTTGGGTGTGCTGGTGTTTTGTACTAGAGAGGGCATATCTGCGTTCGGAGGAAATGCTGGCAATTTAATAGGAGATAAAGGGATCCAACACGGCTCACACACACAATAAAAGAAACGAGAGCGACAGACTTATAATGTATCTTTAATGTAATCACAACTATATTCCAAGGGCGAAGGTGTGATCTCAGTTTGGATGGGTGCACACGGCTTTCTCATTCGAAATCATCATTAGTGGGTTGTGTGGAATCTGCCCCATGGAAATCTAATACCTCCTTAATGAACCTGGAGAACATCAATTGTGACAGAAGGGACTTGGCTAACTCAGACCACCCACACAGCTGAGTGGCCTGATTTCTAGCAGTCAATACCAGAGATTCTAAATTCTGCCCCTGATTAAGAACAATGCCACACAATGTCTTCCAAGAGCACTTGTGTTAGAGGGAGGACCAAGTCTCCACAGCTCATATCAGGAGACTGACTGCTGCTCAGGCTGTGTGTGGCCTGTGTGTGCACGTCCCCGGTGGGGTGTGGGGGATCATTTTACATCTCCTGTATATTTGATTTATAAAGTGGATTTGATCTTTGTTCCTCTTCCTTGGCAAAGGAAAGCTATTTACATTTTAAAGGATGCTTGCATTGGTGGTATTTCTTACTCCCCTCGAGTCCCATGGCTTTTTATCTGTTTCTTATCACATTCAACCTGTCTCATAGTTATTTGTGTCTGAGGTTTATTTTTCCCAGCAGACTGTGAACCTTTTGATATTAAGGTCCAGCTTGTAATCATTTTGTAATCCCCCCTACACCTTAGCACACAGCCTGGCAAAGAGGCGACTTAGTGCTCCGTGAGCTGGATTGAAACCTTTCTCTCTCACCTGCAGGCAGGACCATTCCTCTGTATAAAATTCCATATAGGAATTAAATGAATAATTTTTCACTTGTTTATTTTTTCCCTCTGTGTTAGCTCAAACCGTAACATGCTTATTAGCTATAAAAAATTTTTTCTAGGCAAACCGTCTCTTGCTAGACTTTCAATTTAACTTTACAAATAAGTTATTTGTTTACCAAAATTTGCTAACATTTCAACTTCCTCAATAAATTATATGTAGGATTAAGCATAGAATATGCTTATCTGAACTTCATCATTAGCTGTTAACTCAGAGCTTTGGAGAATCAGTTTTATGTAGTAAAATCTCAGGGACTAATAGCTGACTTCAGTTCACATTGTGTAACTCACTCATTATAAGGTGTCAGAGAAGGGGCAACTTGGGGGGTCTCAGTTGTTTTTGGATGAAGACACATAAGATCAGTGCTGTGTGTTTCAGACCATCACGATGAGACTAACAAAGAGATTAGTTGTCAGAGTATTTTGTAACCTACCGAGACATTTGTAAATAAAAGGGGCTGTGGGAAATAAAGATGGAAAGGACTAGACTTATGAATGCCTCTTCATACCAGTAAATCAGGGGCAGGAAGGGAGTTTCACGATGAACCTTGTCTACTTCACTCTAGGATTCAAAAGCACTAAGCAAGACTGGCGAGCCCAGGAGTTAGGGCAAAAAGAAATGTAACTACACAAGTTACCCAGGGATTCCATGGGAAGGGAGCATGATTTGTGATCAGTAATCGACCCCTCCCCCCCACCCGAGGGTCTTCAAAGACAGTGGGTGGAGATCCAGGGGATGGGGCCACCATGACTCACCTGGCCTTCAGTCTCCATGTCTTTGACAAAATCATGGTGAATAGAGGCTGTGACAAAGACACAGAATGAACAATGGAAAAAGAGAAACAATTCCATTGACCTCTGTGAGACCGTGTGATGGACAGAGTTGCTTTTCCTGCCTCTACACGGGCCTCAGAAGGAGTTGGAATGCAGTGAGTTCCAGAAGACATGGCTTGGTAACTCTGAGGACATCCCTCCTGGTTGGATCATGGCGCCCAACACCTGTTTTGCAGCACGGGGCATGGAAGCAGCAACGTGTCAATGCCTCTGACATGGGACATCATAGCATCTTCCTTGAGGACAACAGGCAGATGGCGACACTGCTGAATGAGGCTTGGTGACCCAAACCAGTCCGGTTCCATCAAGAGAGTCAGACCGATGCCGGTGACATCATCTGAGAGGCCGATGGGAGCAGCCCTGTAGGAGCTGGGAAATTTCCTTGAACAAGTAGAGATCAATTAGAGAAAATTGAGAGGGCACTTTTCATAACATGTACAGTAGAAAAATCAAATCTGTGAAAACACAGATGACACAAAACCCGGAAGGACTGAGCTTCTGCATTGTTTTAAATAGGAAAGAACTGAGGTTACTGAGCAGTGTGGCCCCAGCAACATCCTGCACTTCCACCTAAAACAGGAAACCACTAGGAAGCTAGAGTGCCTTGGGGTACATTATCTGTAGTTGTAAAGTGGCTGAGAGCATGCTTTACTTGTTCTTTCCATTTCCCACTGCCCAGAACCACAGCTTTCTAGGACGCAGGCAAAGGCCCCCTCATTCCTCAGAATTTACATTTCACAATGCTGAAACAAGATCTGTTAGAGATAATTTAGCCCCAGGAAGCTTAAGCCAGGGATAGTCAAGCAGGGCTTCACTTACAGGGAAAACCGGGCCTCTTTATTTCTTTACCCTGGGACTTTTATTTCTGAGCTAAGAAGATAACACATCTTAATAGCAAGCAGCTGAGTTAACTAGATAAAAGGTTTCATAAACAGTTAGTGAAATCTTGAAATCAGAGAAACCGCAGATTCACAGCCCTACCTTGCTTGACTGGATCTAACTGTACATCACTGAAAGCAGACAAAGGAGATGGGGAGATACTCAGCAGTACTCCCACGAGCCAGCAACAGCCTACAATGCATTCATTCCTTCTACGGACACATATTGAATTCTACTGCAGTTTCCGCTCAGCGTATGGCTGAAGATAAGAGATGCCAAGAGAATCAATCAGAGAAAGTGGTCTTAATGATCTACACAATGAAGATTACATTAAACTAATGAGAACGTGAGGCTAATAAAAGACCATGTTCGCATACTAGCAATAGTACAAAAATAGGAAACCTAAAACCTTTAGACCCATTGGTAAGTAGTGGAACTAAAAGTTAATGTACAAATGTAAAAAATGAATTGAACCGAACAAACTGGTGTGTAGTAAAAGGACCAGGACCATAAATTATGGCAATTCTATGCTTCAAGGGGAATGATAGGCAAACAGTCAGAGAATCTCAACTGAAGGGCTAGATGTTAATTGGTGAGAAGACAGAGCCCAGGAGACCTCGGGGGAACTGGCTTTTGTGGAGGGAGGGCTGGAAGTGGCAGTGGAGGGGCCGAGGCCTGGAGCACTAGGTCAGGAGCCTTGGACTTGGGAGCTGCTGGCCTCCAGACTGACCACGCATAACCAGGTTTTACATAAAGCACAAATCCAAGAAAATTCCAATTATTGTGGCAGCAGTTAGAAGAGGGAATATCAAAGGAAGTATCGAGGGGAGAATGATTGATTCTGAACAAAGAAAAACTAAAGATCAAAAGCAAGAAGATAAAGGAACTCACACTGGTTTTGGACAAAGACTACATGCATTCAAAACCTATAAATAGATAAATAGGGAGCAATTTTCTGAAAAAGTTAATGAAATGGAGCAACAACAGAGATATGGAAAATAATGATTATGTGATGATGGGAATAAAGCCAGTCAAATGCTACCACATCAATTAAGGAAACAGCAGGCCTCCAGAGCAGAGACAAAAATAATACAACTTCTGAAGACCCAGCATTTACAAGACAACATAAAAGAACCAAGAGAAACATGTGCGTTTCACTACTAATCTGCCTTTACATGAACTATTACAAAAAAATAAAAAGACTTAAAAAACGTGAAAACGATTCAAATTGCAAAACCAATTTTTCAAAGCTGTGTGTACTTCACGGGAACAAGTCCCACTCCTTTCTGTGTGATCTCTAAACCACATGTCTTTATCTTCATAGGTGACTACTCTAGTGGTGACGTCGTCAACTCCGCAAGTGACGAAGCCCCTCGGTGGGGACAGAAGGGCCTAGGGCCTCTGCTTCCACGAGAGTCGGCCTCTGCTTCCACAAGTAGAGTCTCCTGTAGACTCTCAGCCTTCTTGACAGCCAGAGAGGAGACAGAGTTTTTCACCATGCCATTTCCGGCCTCCCCCTCCTGATTTCTGACACTAATGAGTAATCTGTCCATACCGTCGTCTCGAGACGCACCTGCTGAGCACACAGTTGGACGAACAGTTGGACTGAAGGATTCGGTGTCCCTGATGACCTCTTTCTTCTCAGTTACCAAGCCAAGGAAGGTATTAATGTTCTTTCTGATGTCATTAATTAGTTGTGCTTGACTGGTCGTGAGTGGCACTGTTGAATTTTTTTTCTCAAATGTTCTTTCTCTTCCCTGTTTCTCTGATGTTTGTTTTGACATCTGATTATTTCCTGTGCCTCTTTGGTGCCCAGCAGAGTGCTTGGCTTATTTTTAGTGCAAAGAAAAAAGGACCCTTCACACCCTCACTTTCCTTCGTGTCGAGTCCGCTGCACTGGCCCCTGCTTCTATCCGTCCCTCCCCTCTCAGCTGCACTCTCTCCTGGATACTCCAAACAGTGAGATCTCCCAGGATTTGTTCTTGTGTTTCCTTCATCTCATTTTGTTTTTCCACTTTCTTGCTTACTTCCTTGTCTTCTTCTTTCTTTCTTTCTTTCTTTTTCTTTCTTTCTTTCTTTCCTTCTTTCTTTCTTTAAGAAAAGAAAATCTCTTTTAAGGCTGGATAGATCAGAAAAAGGAAAAGACAAGAAAAAAAAGGAAAGGAAATTGCCATAGTATTTCTTATCTTTGCGTTGTCTTACTTTTAACAAACTTGTCCTTGTGAAGCCAGAACTCAAGATCTCACTTAACTCCTCCTAGGTTCTTCTTCACTGAGAATGAATTCCTAGAAACAGGGCTTCCCCCAAAGCTCCTTTACAAACAGCAAACCATAAACTACAATACCTAGAAACAAATTAGAGAAAATAAATATAAATATTCTTCACCATTGGAACTAAACTGAAACACACAGTGCTATTATAACAGAGTATGATTTCTCCCTACTTATGATTATCTCCAGTGTTACAATCCCAGCTTTTGCTTCAAGCTTGTCATTTCAACTCCTCCTAAATTTTTAAAAATTTACTTGTAAACTTCTGTCAAAGAGTTTATAGCTCCTAATACCTTATCTTGAAGCTGTAGTTTATTTTTTAGTTTTTAATAAGGTAACACATACTTTAAGGGGTTGAACGTTTCCTTAAATTATGAAAAATTACCATGATTTTCCACTTCTATGTAGTAGTTTTCTATATTTGCCGTAACAAATTACCATACGGTTAGTGGTTTAAAATATCACACATGTATTATCACATGGTTCTGTACGTCAGAAGTTCAAGATTTGTTTCAGTGCCCTAAAATCAAGGTGTCAAAGCGTGTGTCCCTTTCTGAGGCTCCGAGGTCAGTCTGTTTCCTCCTAATACCTAATACCTTATCATTATATTAGTGACAGGATTCCAGCCACATGCTTAGGATTCCTGCTGGCTGTCAGTCAGGGCCATCCTGAGCTCGCTCTTCTGCATAGTCCTCTGCATCTCAGAGCCCAGAATAGGACACTGGGGTCTTATCACCATACTGTCTCTGACTTCTTTCTTCCGGTTTTAAGGATTGAAATGATGCTGTTTGGCCCACCCTGATAATCTCCTTCAGTCAGGGTCCTTAACATTAGTCACCTGGGCAGAGTCACGTTTGCAAAGGCCTTTGGCCTTGTGAAGTAACATTCACAGGTTCTAGGAATTATGGCTTGGACATCGTTCAGGGAAGGGACGTTACTCTTCCTGCTACACCTTGATCACCCACGTTCAGCGGTATTATGTACCTAATAGGTACTTGCCTTAGTATACCTAAATAACATTCTGAATTAGAACTTGATTTTTTAGAGGTTTTTCAATTGTTCATTGTCTTCCAATTATAGATGATTCAACCACCTTTCAAACTACCTTTCAGCTTCCCATGAATGCATCAGTTTCTTATTCCCTTTTTATCCTAATATGGTTGAATCAAAATTAGATAAAACATAGTTTTTGTAGTGCTGGTATTATATCTGTATAAATACAACCCATGGCTAAATTACATGTTATATCACCATTTTATGGCGAAAAGCTTTTGTTTGTTAAATTTTCTTTTTTTTTATAACGATCACATTCATCACATTTATTTTGTACCTGTACATGATGCATCCTGGTTTTTCCCCCTCCTCCCCAACTCTCCCCTCTGTTCCCTCCATCCCTATTTACAGCAGGTTTATTCACATTTCTCCATGAATTCTCTTTCTCCTTTCTTTCCTTTTTTCCCTTCCTGCTTTTCCCCTTTCTCTCTTTCTAGTGCTCCTCTCCTTTGTATATTATCTTCCTATTATATATATTACACCTCTTTGTCCTATTTACACTTACGGTTTCTCATATCAGAGAAACAATTTGACGTGTACTCATGTCTGATTTATTTCACTTAATAGTATGTTCTCAAGGAACATCCATTTACATACAAATGACTCTAGTTTATCCTTTTTTATGGTGGTGTAGTACTCCATTGTGTAGAAAAACCACATCTTCTTTAGCCATTCATTAGTTGTTGGGCATTTAGACTGTTTCCAAGACTTAGCTATTACCAATTGTGTTGCTATAAACATGGTTGTTCATATAACCCTATGTTATGACGATTCCAATTCTTCTGGGAAGAGCCCCATTAGGAGAATAGCTGGGTCAAATGGAACCTCTTTTCTATTGTTATTTCTTAAGAATCTCATTCTCTCTCAGAAATGTAAATGTCTTCTCCTTGCAGAGCTCCCGGTGAGAACATTCTCACGGGTTCCACATCAGGATTTGCCAATGTCTAAGCATACTCCCCAGCTGCATCACGGGAATCTCCCGTCACTACCACTTGAAGTGGCAGTGCCACACTGCTCTTCTGTGTGGGTCCTCTCCCTGTTACTTATTTCAACTGAACATATTCTTCAGGAGTTGCTTAATAAGGAATTATACTGCTGTTTTATTCTATGGTTTTGGGGGTAGACTGAAGCAGGGTGAGTTTCATCCCAAATCTGGGTGTCTTAGTGTTCAAATGTGAAGGAAAAGAAAGGCTAATAAGGGATTAAGAAGGGCTGCGACTTAAACCCGGGTCCTGTAAATTACCTCGGGCTCGTCACTGTCCAGTTTGTTTCTCAGCCTGCACCTGCTCTAAATATTAGTGCTCCAGGTTCCCAAAATACTTCCCTCTTCTCAATCCTGTTTTCTTGAAAATTTCATTCTCTGGCAGATAACACACTGGTGTGAATACCTAAGTGCTCATTTCATGCTCTAAGGCTAGACTGAGGAAGTGCTGGGGGCCTTGCTGTTGCCTACCCAGTGGTGACCCATGGGGAGGATATGTGAGGGCTGAAGACTGAAAACGATGTCTTTAGATGAAAGCACATGCTGCATCTCAGCACCATGTTCACTGGGCAAATACGGCCCTGTCTCTGCCTGTGTAACTCACGGAAGTCCAGGGAGGTCCTGTGTGGTAAGCTCTTTTCCAGGAAACTCACACTGGTTTTCCCCTCCTTGCTCCGTCGACATGTTCTTGTGCTAATCTCGTGATAGTGCCATACATCTTATAATGCAAACATTTAGTTATGGTGACTTGTCATCAAATTATGAGTTCATACGAGGTGAAAACTATGCCCATTTCCCATTCACTATCTCCACGCTTCATAATAAATTCCCTCATGAAATAAATGAGCCAAATGTATCTTTGCTAATGCCAATTGTGAGTGACGTTTTTAGAGGGGAGAGTTACTTGTCTGGGTGCTCTGCCAAGATGCTGAGTACCAGGGCCCTTCTGTGAGGTCCGACCTTGAACTTGGAGATGAGCAGATTTTCTGTGATACTTTTTATCCTCTTCAGTCACTGGTGCCCTAGAGATCCTACTTCTTGGTCCACCAAACGTGCTACCGATTTACTCTTCAACCCTCCTTGGGCTCTAGTTTCTACAAATTATCTTTCATGGGGAAAGAGACAATCCTTTCCTTTTTCCTTTTTTGAATTCCCATCTTTTTTAAAGGAAGCAAAAATCACATGATCATCTCAATAGATGCAGAAAAAGCATTTGACAAAATCCAACACCTGTTCATGATAAAAACACTACAGAAATTAGGAATAGATGGTGTATATCTCAATCTGATAAAAGCCATATATGACAAACCAACGGCCAACATCACACTAAATGGCCAGAAACTAGAAGCTTTCAAACTAAAATCTGGAACAAGACAAGGGTGCCCATTGTCACCACTATTATTCAACATAGTTCTAGAAACATTAGCCAGAGCAATTAGACAAGAGAAAGAAATAAAAGGAATAAAGATAGGAAAGGAAGAAGTTAAACTATCGTTGTTTGCGGATGACATGATACTCTACATAGAAGACCCAAAAAACTCCACCAAAAAACTA